>OU744319.1:64361557-64634861 GCA_916610145.1 Eristalis arbustorum | reverse complement strand
GGATCCTGAGAGTTTGAAGTGCCTCCGGCAACATTGAGATTTTGACCCCAAAATCCAAGCAGTGGTTAGTAAGGCATTTCTGATGGATTTTTGCATGTTCTGGGGTGTGTATCTACGGATCCTGAGAGTTTGGGAAGCATCCGGCAACATTGAGATTTTGACCCCAAAATCCACGCAGTGGTTAGTAAGGCATTTCTGATGGATTTCACGGCCCATCTTCCAACTGCCACAGCGGCCCTATAAGGCGTACCAGGGACTTGCGCACACCGTTTTGCATGTTCTGGGGTGTGTATGAAAAGATCCTGAGAGTTTGGGGGGCGTCCGGCAACATTGAGATTTTGACCCCAAAATCCAAGCAGTGGTTAGTAAGGCATTTCTGATGGATTTCACTGCTCATCTTCCAACTGCCACAGCGGCCCTATTAGGCGTACCAGGGACTTGCGCACTCCGTTTTGCATGTTCTGGGGTGTGTATCTACGGATCCTGAGAGTTTGGGGGGCGTCCGGCAACATTGAGATTTTGACCCCAAAATTCACGCAGTGGTTAGTAAGGCATTTCTGATGGATTTCACGGCCCATCTTCCAACTGCCACAGCGGCCCTATTAGGCCTACCTATGACCTGCGCACACCTTTTTGCATGTCCTGGTGTGTGTATGAATATCTCCTGAGAGTTTGGGGGCGTCCGGCAACATTGAGATTTTGACCCCAAAATCCAAGCAGTGGTTAGTAAGGCATTTCTGATGGATTTCACTGCCCATCTTCGAACTGCCACAGTGGCTCGTCTAGGGCTACCTATGACTTGCGCACACCTTTTTGCATGTCCTGGTGTGCGTATTAACATATCCTGAGAGTTTGGGGGCCGTCCGGCAACATTGAGATTTTGACCCCAAAATCCAAGCAGTGGTTAGTAAGGCATTTCTGATGGATTTCACGGCCCATCTTCCAACTGCCACAGCGGCCCTATTAGGCGTATCAGGGACTTGCGCACACCTTTTTGCATGTTCTGGTGAGTGTATTAACATATCCTGAGAGTTTGGGGGCCGTCCGGCAACATTGAGATTTTGACCCCAAAATCCAAGCAGTGGTAAGTAAGGCATTTCTGATGGATTTCACTGCCCATCTTCGAACTGCCACAGCGGCCCTATTAGGCATATCAGGGACTTGCGCACACCTTTTTGCATGTCCTGGTGTGTGTATGAATAGATCCTGAGAGTTTGGGGGCCGTCCGGCAACATTGAGATTTTGACCCCAAAATCCAAGCAGTGGTTAGTAAGGCATTTCTGATGGATTTCACGGCCCATCTTCCAACTGCCACAGCGGCCCTATTAGGCGTATCAGGGACTTGCGCACACCTTTTTGCATGTTCTGGTGAGTGTATTAACATATCCTGAGAGTTTGGGGGCCGTCCGGCAACATTGAGATTTTGACCCCAAAATCCAAGCAGTGGTTAGTAAGGCATTTCTGATGGATTTCACGGCGCATCTTCCAACTGCCACAGCGGCCCTATTAGGCGTATCAGGGACTTGCGCACACCTTTTTGCATGTGCTGGTGAGTGTATTAACATATCCTGAGAATTTGGGGGGCGTCCGGCAACATTGAGATTTTGACCCCAAAATCCAAGCAGTGGTTAGTAAGGCATTTCTGATGGATTTCACTGCCCATCTTCGAACTGCCACAGCGGCCCTATTAGGCGTATCAGGGACTTGCGCACACCTTTTTGCATGTCCTGGTGTGTGTATGAATAGATCCTGAAAGTTTGGGGGCCGTCCGGCAACATTGAGATTTTGACCCCAAAATCCAAGCAGTGGTTAGTAAGGCATTTCTGATGGATTTCACTGCTCATCTTCCAACTGCCACAGCGGCCCTATTAGGCGTACCAGGGACTTGCGCACACCGTTTTGCATGTTCTGGGGTGTGTATCTACGGATCCTGAGAGTTTGGGGGGCGTCCGGCAACATTGAGATTTTGACCCCAAAATTCACGCAGTGGTTAGTAAGGCATTTCTGATGGATTTCACGGCCCATCTTCCAACTGCCACAGCGGCCCTATTAGGCCTACCTATGACCTGCGCACACCTTTTTGCATGTCCTGGTGTGTGTATGAATATCTCCTGAGAGTTTGGGGGCGTCCGGCAACATTGAGATTTTGACCCCAAAATCCAAGCAGTGGTTAGTAAGGCATTTCTGATGGATTTCACGGCGCATCTTCCAACTGCCACAGCGGCCCTATTAGGCGTATCAGGGACTTGCGCACACCTTTTTGCATGTGCTGGTGAGTGTATTAACATATCCTGAGAATTTGGGGGGCGTCCGGCAACATTGAGATTTTGACCCCAAAATCCAAGCAGTGGTTAGTAAGGCATTTCTGATGGATTTCACTGCTCATCTTCCAACTGCCACAGCAGCCCTATTAGGCGTATCAGGGCCTTGCGCACACCTTTTTGCATGTGCTGGTGAGTGTATTAACATATCCTGAGAATTTGGGGGGCGTCCGGCAATTGAGATTTTGACCCCAAAATCCAAGCAGTGGTTAGTAAGGCATTTCTGATGGATTTCACTGCTCATCTTCCAATTGCCACAGCGGCCATATTAGGGCTACCAACGACTTGCGCACACCGTTTTGCATGTTCTGGGGTGTGTATTAAAAGATCCTGAGAGTTTGAGGAGCGTCCAACTACATTGAGATTTTGACCCCAAAATCCAAGCAGTGGTTAGTAAGGCATTTCTGAAGGATTTCACGGCCCATCTTCCAACTGCCACAGCGGCCCTATTAGCCCTACCAATGACTTGCGCACACCTTTTTGCATGTTCTGGTGAGTGTATTAACAGATCCTGAGAATTTGGGGGGCGTCCGGCAACATTGAGATTTTGACCCCAAAATCCAAGCAGTGGTTAGTAAGGCATTTCTGAAGGATTTCACGGCCCATCTTCCAACTGCCAAAGCGGCCCTATTAGGGCTACCTATGACCTGCGCACACCTTTTTGCATGTCCTGGTGTGTGTATGAATAGATCCTGAGAGTTTGGGGGCGTCCGGCAACATTGAGAATTTGACCCCAAAATCCAAGCAGTGGTTAGTAAGGCATTTCTGATGGATTTCACTGCCCATCTTCGAACTGCCACAGCGGCCCTATTAGGCGTATCAGGGACTTGCGCACAACTTTTTGCATGTCCTGGTGTGTGTATGAATAGATCCTGAGAGTTTGGGGGCCGTCCGGCAACATTGAGAATTTGACCCCAAAATCCAAGCAGTGGTTAGTAAGGCATTTCTGATGGATTTCACGGCCCATCTTCCAACTGCCACAGCGGCCCTATTAGGCGTATCAGGGACTTGCGCACACCTTTTTGCATGTTCTGGTGAGTGTATTAACATATCCTGAGAGTTTGGGGGCCGTCCGGCAACATTGAGATTTTGACCCCAAAATCCAAGCAGTGGTTAGTAAGGCATTTCTGATGGATTTCACGGCCCATCTTATCGCACAGGCACTGGGAATACGGGTGGAAAAGACTTAGGAATACTCCTGGCCAGTATTCCTAAGGAAAAGACTTAGGAATATTCCTCACCAGTATTCCTAAGGAAAAGACTTAGGAATATTCCTGACCAATATTCCTAAGGAAAAGACATCTTTTTGCATGTCCTGGTGTGCGTATTAACATATCCTGAGAGTTTGGGGGCCGTCCGGCAACATTGAGATTTTGACCCCAAAATCCAAGCAGTGGTTAGTAAGGTATTTCTGATGGATTTCACTGCTCATCTTCCAACTGCCACAGCGGCCCTATTAGGCGTACCAGGGACTTGCGCACACCGTTTTGCATGTTCTGGGGTGTGTATTAAAAGATCCTGAGAGTTTGAGGAGCGTCCAACTACATTGAGATTTTGACCCCAAAATCCAAGCAGTGGTTAGTAAGGCATTTCTGAAGGATTTCACGGCCCATCTTCCAACTGCCACAGCGGCCCTATTAGCCCTACCAATGACTTGCGCACACCTTTTTGCATGTTCTGGTGAGTGTATTAACAGATCCTGAGAATTTGGGGGGCGTCCGGCAACATTGAGATTTTGACCCCAAAATCCAAGCAGTGGTTAGTAAGGCATTTCTGAAGGATTTCACGGCCCATCTTCCAACTGCCACAGCGGCCCTATTAGGCGTATCAGGGACTTGCGCACACCTTTTTGCATGTTCTGGTGAGTGTATTAACATATCCTGAGAGTTTGGGGGCCGTCCGGCAACATTGAGATTTTGACCCCAAAATCCAAGCAGTGGTTAGTAAGGCATTTCTGATGGATTTCACGGCCCATCTTATCGCACAGGCACTGGGAATACGGGTGGAAAAGACTTAGGAATACTCCTGGCCAGTATTCCTAAGGAAAAGACTTAGGAATATTCCTCACCAGTATTCCTAAGGAAAAGACTTAGGAATATTCCTGACCAATATTCCTAAGGAAAAGACATCTTTTTGCATGTCCTGGTGTGCGTATTAACATATCCTGAGAGTTTGGGGGCCGTCCGGCAACATTGAGATTTTGACCCCAAAATCCAAGCAGTGGTTAGTAAGGTATTTCTGATGGATTTCACTGCTCATCTTCCAACTGCCACAGCGGCCCTATTAGGCGTACCAGGGACTTGCGCACACCGTTTTGCATGTTCTGGGGTGTGTATTAAAAGATCCTGAGAGTTTGAGGAGCGTCCAACTACATTGAGATTTTGACCCCAAAATCCAAGCAGTGGTTAGTAAGGCATTTCTGAAGGATTTCACGGCCCATCTTCCAACTGCCACAGCGGCCCTATTAGCCCTACCAATGACTTGCGCACACCTTTTTGCATGTTCTGGTGAGTGTATTAACAGATCCTGAGAATTTGGGGGGCGTCCGGCAACATTGAGATTTTGACCCCAAAATCCAAGCAGTGGTTAGTAAGGCATTTCTGAAGGATTTCACGGCCCATCTTCCAACTGCCACAGCGGCCCTATTAGGCGTACCAGGGACTTGCGCACACCGTTTTGCATGTTCTGGGGCGTGTATTAAAAGATCCTGAGAGTTTGGGGGGCGTCCGGCAACATTGAGATTTTGACCCCAAAATCCACGCACTGGTTAGTAAGGCATTTCTGATGGATTTCACGGCCCATCTTCCAACTGCCACAGCGGCCCTATTAGGCGTATCAGGGCCTTGCGCACACCGTTTTGCATGTTCTGGGTGTGTATTAAAGGATCGTGAGAGTTTGGAGTGCCTCCGGCAACATTGAGATTTTGACCCCAAAATCCAAGCAGTGGTTAGTAAGGCATTTCTGATGGATTTCACTGCTCATCTTCCAACTGCCACAGCGGCCCTATTAGGCGTACCAGGGACTTGCGCACACCGTTTTGCATGTTCTGCGGTGTGTATCTACGGATCCTGAGAGTTTGGAGTGCATCCGGCAACATTGAGATTTTGACCCCAAAATCCAAGCAGTGGTTAGTAAGGCATTTCTGATGGATTTCACTGCTCATCTTCCAACTGCCACAGCGGCCCTATTAGGCGTACCAGGGACTTGCGCACACCGTTTTGCATGTTCTGGGGCGTGTATTAAAAGATCCTGAGAGTTTGGGGGGCGTCCGGCAACATTGAGATTTTGACCCCAAAATCCAAGCAGTGGTTAGTAAGGCATTTGTGATGGATTTCACTGCTCATCTTCCAACTGCCACAGCGGCCCTATTAGGCGTACCAGGGACTTGCGCACACCATTTTGCATGTTCTGGGGTGTGTATCTACGGATCCTGAGAGTTTGGAGTGCCTCCGGCAACATTGAGATTTTGACCCCAAAATCCAAGCAGTGGTTAGTAAGGCATTTCTGATGGATTTCACTGCTCATCTTCCAACTGCCACAGCGGCCCTATTAGGCCTACCAAGGACCTGCGCACACCGTTTTGCATGTTCTGGGGTGTGTATTTATGGATCCTGAGAGTTTCGAGTGCATCCGGCAACATTGAGATTTTGACCCCAAAATCCAAGCAGTGGTTAGTAAGGCATTTCTGATGGATTTCACTGCTCATCTTCCAACTGCCACAGCGGCCCTATTAGGCGTACCAGGAACTTGCGCACACCGTTTTGCATGTTCTGCGGTGTGTATCTACGGATCCTGAGAGTTTGGAGTGCATCCGGCAACATTGAGATTTTGTCCCCAAAATCCAAGCAGTGGTTAGTAAGGCATTTCTGATGGATTTCACTGCTCATCTTCCAACTGCCACAGCGGCCCTATTAGGCGTACCAGGGACCTGCGCACACCGTTTTGCATGTTCTGGGGCGTGTATTAAAAGATCCTGAGAGTTTGGGGGGCGTCCGGCAACATTGAGATTTTGACCCCAAAATCCAAGCAGTGGTTAGTCAGGCATTTCTGATGGATTTCACTGCTCATCTTCCAACTGCCACAGCGGCCCTATTAGGCGTACCAGGGACTTGCGCACACCGTTTTGCATGTTCTGGGGTGTGTATCTACGGATCCTGAGAGTTTGGAGTGCATCCGGCAACATTGAGATTTTGACCCCAAAATCCAAGCAGTGGTTAGTAAGGCATTTCTGATGGATTTCACTGTTCATCTTCCAACTGCCACAGCGGCCCTATTAGACGTATCAGGGACTTGCGCACACCGTTTTGCATGTTCTGGGGTGTGTATCTACGGATCCTGAGAGTTTGGAGTGCATCCGGCAACATTGAGATTTTGACCCCAAAATCCAAGCAGTGGTTAGTAAGGCATTTCTGATGGATTTCACTGCTCATCTTCCAACTGCCACAGCGGCCCTATTAGGCGTACCAGGGACTTGCGCACACCGTTTTGCATGTTCTGCGGTGTGTATCTACGGATCCTGAGAGTTTGGAGTGCATCCGGCAACATTGAGATTTTGACCCCAAAATCCAAGCAGTGGTTAGTAAGGCATTTGTGATGGATTTCACTGCTCATCTTCCAACTGCCACAGCGGCCCTATTAGGCGTACCAGGGAATTGCGCACACCGTTTTGCATGTTCTGGGGCGTGTATTAAAAGATCCTGAGAGTTTTGGGGGCGTCCGGCAACATTGAGATTTTGACCCCAAAATCCAAGCAGTGGTTAGTAAGGCATTTCTGATGGATTTCACTGCTCATCTTCCAACTGCCACAGCGGCCCTATTAGGCGTACCAGGGACTTGCGCACACCGTTTTGCATGTTCTGGGGTGTGTATTTATGGATCCTGAGAGTTTGGAGTGCATCCGGCAACATTGAGATTTTGACCCCAAAATCCAAGCAGTGGTTAGAAAGGCATTTCTGATGGATTTCACTGCTCATCTTCCAACTGCCACAGCGGCCCTATTAGGCGTACCAGGGACTTGCGCACACCGTTTTGCATGTTCTGGGGTGTGTATTTATGGATCCTGAGAGTTTGGAGTGCATCCGGCAACATTGAGATTTTGACCCCAAAATCCAAGCAGTGGTTAGTAAGGCATGTCTGATGGATTTCACTGCTCATCTTCCAACTGCCACAGCGGCCCTATTAGGCGTACCAGGGACTTGCGCACACCGTTTTGCATGTTCTGGGGTGTGTATCTACGGATCCCGAGAGTTTGGAGTGCCTCCGGCAACATTGAGATTTTGACCAAAAAATCCAAGCAGTGGTTAGTAAGGCATTTGTGATGGATTTCACTGCTCATCTTCCAACTGCCACAGCGGCCCTATTAGGCGTGCCAGGGACTTGCGCACACCATTTTGCATGTTCTGGGGTGTGTATCTACGGATCCTGAGAGTTTGGAGTGCCTCCGGCAACATTGAGATTTTGACCCCAAAATCCAAGCAGTGGTTAGTAAGGCATTTCTGATGGATTTCACTGCTCATCTTCCAACTGCCACAGCGGCCCTATTAGGCGTACCAGGGACTTGCGCACACCGTTTTGCATGTTCTGGGGTGTGTATTTATGGATCCTGAGAGTTTGGAGTGCATCCGGCAACATTGAGATTTTGACCCCAAAATCCAAGCAGTGGTTAGTAAGGCATTTCTGATGGATTTCACTGCTCATCTTCCAACTGCCACAGCGGCCCTATTAGGCGTACCAGGGACTTGCGCACACCGTTTTGCATGTTCTGGGGTGTGTATCTACGGATCCCGAGAGTTTGGAGTGCCTCCGGCAACATTGAGATTTTGACCCCAAAATCCAAGCAGTGGTTAGTAAGGCATTTCTGATGGATTTCACTGCTCATCTTCCAACTGCCACAGCGGCCCTATTAGGCGTACCAGGGACTTGCGCACACCGTTTTGCATGTTCTGGGGTGTGTATTTATGGATCCTGAGAGTTTGGAGTGCATCCGGCAACATTGAGATTTTGACCCCAAAATCCAAGCAGTGGTTAGAAAGGCATTTCTGATGGATTTCACTGCTCATCTTCCAACTGCCACAGCGGCCCTATTAGGCGTACCAGGGACTTGCGCACACCGTTTTGCATGTTCTGGGGTGTGTATTTATGGATCCTGAGAGTTTGGAGTGCATCCGGCAACATTGAGATTTTGACCCCAAAATCCAAGCAGTGGTTAGTAAGGCATTTCTGATGGATTTCACTGCTCATCTTCCAACTGCCACAGCGGCCCTATTAGGCGTACCAGGGACTTGCGCACACCGTTTTGCATGTTCTGGGGCGTGTATTAAAAGATCCTGAGAGTTTGGAGTGCCTCCGGCAACATTGAGATTTTGACCCCAAAATCCAAGCAGTGGTTAGTAAGGCATTTCTGATGGATTTCACTGCTCATCTTCCAACTGCCACAGCGGCCCTATTAGGCGTACCAGGGACTTGCGCACACCGTTTTGCATGTTCTGGGGCGTGTATTAAAAGATCCTGAGAGTTTGGAGTGCCTCCGGCAACATTGAGATTTTGACCAAAAAATCCAAGCAGTGGTTAGTAAGGCATTTGTGATGGATTTCACTGCTCATCTTCCAACTGCCACAGCGGCCCTATTAGGCGTACCAGGGACTTGCGCACACCGTTTTGCATGTTCTGGGGTGTGTATCTACGGATCCCGAGAGTTTGGAGTGCCTCCGGCAACATTGAGATTTTGACCCCAAAATCCAAGCAGTGGTTAGTAAGGCATTTCTGATGGATTTCACTGCTCATCTTCCAACTGCCACAGCGGCCCTATTAGGCGTACCAGGGACTTGCGCACACCGTTTTGCATGTTCTGGATCGTGTATTAAAAGATCCTGAGAGTTTGGAGTGCCTCCGGCAACATTGAGATTTTGACCAAAAAATCCAAGCAGTGGTTAGTAAGGCATTTGTGATGGATTTCACTGCTCATCTTCCAACTGCCACAGCGGCCCTATTAGGCGTACCAGGGACTTGCGCACACCGTTTTGCATGTTCTGGGGTGTGTATCTACGGATCCCGAGAGTTTGGAGTGCCTCCGGCAACATTGAGATTTTGACCCCAAAATCCAAGCAGTGGTTAGTAAGGCATTTCTGATGGATTTCACTGCTCATCTTCCAACTGCCACAGCGGCCCTATTAGGCGTACCAGGGACTTGCGCACACCGTTTTGCATGTTCTGGGGCGTGTATTAAAAGATCCTGAGAGTTTGGAGTGCCTCCGGCAACATTGAGATTTTGACCAAAAAATCCAAGCAGTGGTTAGTAAGGCATTTGTGATGGATTTCACTGCTCATCTTCCAACTGCCACAGCGGCCCTATTAGGCGTGCCAGGGACTTGCGCACACCATTTTGCATGTTCTGGGGTGTGTATCTACGGATCCTGAGAGTTTGGAGTGCCTCCGGCAACATTGAGATTTTGACCCCAAAATCCAAGCAGTGGTTAGTAAGGCATTTCTGATGGATTTCACTGCTCATCTTCCAACTGCCACAGCGGCCCTATTAGGCGTACCAGGGACTTGCGCACACCGTTTTGCATGTTCTGGGGTGTGTATTTATGGATCCTGAGAGTTTGGAGTGCATCCGGCAACATTGAGATTTTGACCCCAAAATCCAAGCAGTGGTTAGTAAGGCATTTCTGATGGATTTCACTGCTCATCTTCCAACTGCCACAGCGGCCCTATTAGGCGTACCAGGGAATTGCGCACACCGTTTTGCATGTTCTGGGGCGTGTATTAAAAGATCCTGAGAGTTTTGGGGGCGTCCGGCAACATTGAGATTTTGACCCCAAAATCCAAGCAGTGGTTAGTAAGGCATTTCTGATGGATTTCACTGCTCATCTTCCAACTGCCACAGCGGCCCTATTAGGCGTACCAGGGACTTGCGCACACCGTTTTGCATGTTCTGGGGTGTGTATTTATGGATCCTGAGAGTTTGGAGTGCATCCGGCAACATTGAGATTTTGACCCCAAAATCCAAGCAGTGGTTAGAAAGGCATTTCTGATGGATTTCACTGCTCATCTTCCAACTGCCACAGCGGCCCTATTAGGCGTACCAGGGACTTGCGCACACCGTTTTGCATGTTCTGGGGTGTGTATTTATGGATCCTGAGAGTTTGGAGTGCATCCGGCAACATTGAGATTTTGACCCCAAAATCCAAGCAGTGGTTAGTAAGGCATGTCTGATGGATTTCACTGCTCATCTTCCAACTGCCACAGCGGCCCTATTAGGCGTACCAGGGACTTGCGCACACCGTTTTGCATGTTCTGGGGTGTGTATCTACGGATCCCGAGAGTTTGGAGTGCCTCCGGCAACATTGAGATTTTGACCCCAAAATCCAAGCAGTGCATCTTCCAACTGCCACAGCGGCCCTATTAGGCGTACCAGGGACTTGCGCACACCGTTTTGCATGTTCTGGGGTGTGTATTTATGGATCCTGAGAGTTTGGAGTGCATCCGGCAACATTGAGATTTTGACCCCAAAATCCAAGCAGTGGTTAGTAAGGCATTTCTGATGGATTTCACTGCTCATCTTCCAACTGCCACAGCGGCCCTATTAGGCGTACCAGGGACTTGCGCACACCGTTTTGCATGTTCTGGGGTGTGTATCTACGGATCCCGAGAGTTTGGAGTGCCTCCGGCAACATTGAGATTTTGACCCCAAAATCCAAGCAGTGGTTAGTAAGGCATTTCTGATGGATTTCACTGCTCATCTTCCAACTGCCACAGCGGCCCTATTAGGCGTACCAGGGACTTGCGCACACCGTTTTGCATGTTCTGGGGTGTGTATTTATGGATCCTGAGAGTTTGGAGTGCATCCGGCAACATTGAGATTTTGACCCCAAAATCCAAGCAGTGGTTAGTAAGGCATTTCTGATGGATTTCACTGCTCATCTTCCAACTGCCACAGCGGCCCTATTCGGCGTACCAGGGACTTGCGCACACCGTTTTGCATGTTCTGGGGCGTGTATCTACGGATCCTGAGAGTTTGGAGTGCATCCGGCAACATTGAGATTTTGACCCCAAAATCCACGCAGTGGTTAGTAAGGCATTTCTGATGGATTTCACTGCTCATCTTCCAACTGCCACAGCGGCCCTATTAGGCGTGCCAGGGACTTGCGCACACCGTTTTGCATGTTCTGGGGCGTGTATTAAAAGATCCTGAGAGTTTGGGGGTCGTCCGGCAACATTGAGATTTTGACCCCAAAATCCAAGCAGTGGTTAGTAAGGCATTTCTGATGGATTTCACTGCTCATCTTCCAACTGCCACAGCGGCCCTATTAGGCGTACCAGGGACTTGCGCACACCGTTTTGCATGTTCTGGGGTGTGTATCTACGGATCCTGAGAGTTTGGAGTGCATCCGCCAACATTGAGATTTTGACCCCAAAATCCAAGCAGTGGTTAGTAAGGCATTTCTGCTGGATTTCACTGCTCATCTTCCAACTGCCACAGCGGCCCTATTAGGCGTACCAGGGACTTGCGCACACCGTTTTGCATGTTCTGGGGTGTGTATTTATGGATCCTGAGAGTTTGGAGTGCATCCGGCAACATTGAGATTTTGACCCCAAAATCCAAGCAGTGGTTAGTAAGGCATTTCTGATGGATTTCACTGCTCATCTTCCAACTGCCACAGCGGCCCTATTCGGCGTACCAGGGACTTGCGCACACCGTTTTGCATGTTCTGGGGCGTGTATCTACGGATCCTGAGAGTTTGGAGTGCATCCGGCAACATTGAGATTTTGACCCCAAAATCCACGCAGTGGTTAGTAAGGCATTTCTGATGGATTTCACTGCTCATCTTCCAACTGCCACAGCGGCCCTATTAGGCGTACCAGGGACTTGCGCACACCGTTTTGCATGTTCTGGGGTGTGTATCTACGGATCCCGAGAGTTTGGAGTGCCTCCGGCAACATTGAGATTTTGACCCCAAAATCCAAGCAGTGGTTAGTAAGGCATTTCTGATGGATTTCACTGCTCATCTTCCAACTGCCACAGCGGCCCTATTAGGCGTACCAGGGACTTGCGCACACCGTTTTGCATGTTCTGGGGTGTGTATCTACGGATCCCGAGAGTTTGGAGTGCCTCCGGCAACATTGAGATTTTGACCCCAAAATCCAAGCAGTGGTTAGTAAGGCATTTCTGATGGATTTCACTGCTCATCTTCCAACTGCCACAGCGGCCCTATTAGGCGTACCAGGGACTTGCGCACACCGTTTTGCATGTTCTGGGGTGTGTATTTATGGATCCTGAGAGTTTGGAGTGCATCCGGCAACATTGAGATTTTGACCCCAAAATCCAAGCAGTGGTTAGTAAGGCATTTCTGATGGATTTCACTGCTCATCTTCCAACTGCCACAGCGGCCCTATTAGGCGTACCAGGGACTTGCGCACACCGTTTTGCATGTTCTGGGGCGTGTATTAAAAGATCCTGAGAGTTTGGAGTGCCTCCGGCAACATTGAGATTTTGACCCCAAAATCCAAGCAGTGGTTAGTAAGGCATTTCTGATGGATTTCACTGCTCATCTTCCAACTGCCACAGCGGCCCTATTAGGCGTACCAGGGACTTGCGCACACCGTTTTGCATGCTCTGGGGTGTGTATCTACGGATCCCGAGAGTTTGGAGTGCCTCCGGCAACATTGAGATTTTGACCCCAAAATCCAAGCAGTGGTTAGTAAGGCATTTCTGATGGATTTCACTGCTCATCTTCCAACTGCCACAGCGGCCCTATTAGGCGTACCAGGGACTTGCGCACACCGTTTTGCATGTTCTGGGGTGTGTATCTACGGATCCCGAGAGTTTGGAGTGCCTCCGGCAACATTGAGATTTTGACCCCAAAATCCAAGCAGTGGTTAGTAAGGCATTTCTGATGGATTTCACTGCTCATCTTCCAACTGCCACAGCGGCCCTATTAGGCGTGCCAGGGACTTGCGCACACCATTTTGCATGTTCTGGGATGTGTATCTACGGATCCTGAGAGTTTGGAGTGCCTCCGGCAACATTGAGATTTGGACCCCAAAATCCAAGCAGTGGTTAGTAAGGCATTTCTGATGGATTTCACTGCTCATCTTCCAACTGCCACAGCGGCCCTATTAGGCGTACCAGGGACTTGCGCACACCGTTTTGCATGCTCTGGGGTGTGTATCTACGGATCCCGAGAGTTTGGAGTGCCTCCGGCAACATTGAGATTTTGACCCCAAAATCCAAGCAGTGGTTAGTAAGGCATTTCTGATGGATTTCACTGCTCATCTTCCAACTGCCACAGCGGCCCTATTAGGCGTACCAGGGACTTGCGCACACCGTTTTGCATGTTCTGGGGTGTGTATTTATGGATCCTGAGAGTTTGGAGTGCATCCGGCAACATTGAGATTTTGACCCCAAAATCCAAGCAGTGGTTAGTAAGGCATTTCTGATGGATTTCACTGCTCATCTTCTAACTGCCACAGCGGCCCTATTAGGCGTACCAGGGACTTGCGCACACCGTTTTGCATGTTCTGGGGCGTGTATTAAAAGATCCTGAGAGTTTGGGGGGCGTCCGGCAACATTGAGATTTTGACCCCAAAATCCAAGCAGTGGTTAGTAAGGCATTTCTGACGGATTTCACTGCTCATCTTCCAACTGCCACAGCGGCCCTATTAGGCGTACCAGGGACTTGCGCACACCGTTTTGCATGCTCTTGGGTGTGTATCTACGGATCCCGAGAGTTTGGAGTGCCTCCGGCAACATTGAGATTTTGACCCCAAAATCCAAGCAGTGGTTAGTAAGGCATTTCTGATGGATTTCACTGCTCATCTTCCAACTGCCACAGCGGCCCTATTAGGCGTACCAGGGACTTGCGCACACCGTTTTGCATGTTCTGGGGTGTGTATCTACGGATCCTGAGAGTTTGGAGTGCCTCCGGCAACATTGAGATTTTGACCCCAAAATCCAAGCAGTGGTTAGTAAGGCATTTCTGATGGATTTCACTGCTCATCTTCCAACTGCCACAGCGGCCCTATTAGGCGTACCAGGGACTTGCGCACACCGTTTTGCATGCTCTGGGGTGTGTATCTACGGATCCCGAGAGTTTGGAGTGCCTCCGGCAACATTGAGATTTTGACCCCAAAATCCAAGCAGTGGTTAGTAAGGCATTTCTGATGGATTTCACTGCTCATCTTCCAACTGCCACAGCGGCCCTATTAGGCGTACCAGGGACTTGCGCACACCGTTTTGCATGTTCTGGGGTGTGTATTTATGGATCCTGAGAGTTTGGAGTGCATCCGGCAACATTGAGATTTTGACCCCAAAATCCAAGCAGTGGTTAGTAAGGCATTTCTGATGGATTTCACTGCTCATCTTCTAACTGCCACAGCGGCCCTATTAGGCGTACCAGGGACTTGCGCACACCGTTTTGCATGTTCTGGGGCGTGTATTAAAAGATCCTGAGAGTTTGGGGGGCGTCCGGCAACATTGAGATTTTGACCCCAAAATCCAAGCAGTGGTTAGTAAGGCATTTCTGACGGATTTCACTGCTCATCTTCCAACTGCCACAGCGGCCCTATTAGGCGTGCCAGGGACTTGCGCACACCGTTTTGCATGTTCTGGGGCGTGTATTAAAAGATCCTGAGAGTTTGGGGGTCGTCCGGCAACATTGAGATTTTGACCCCAAAATCCAAGCAGTGGTTAGTAAGGCATTTCTGATGGATTTCACTGCTCATCTTCCAACTGCCACAGCGGCCCTATTAGGCGTACCAGGGACTTGCGCACACCGTTTTGCATGTTCTGGGGTGTGTATTTATGGATCCCGAGAGTTTGGAGTGCATCCGGCAACATTGAGATTTTGACCCCAAAATCCAAGCAGTGGTTAGTAAGGCATTTCTGATGGATTTCACTGCTCATCTTCCAACTGCCACAGCGGCCCTATTAGGCGTGCCAGGGACTTGCGCACACCATTTTGCATGTTCTGGGGTGTGTATCTACGGATCCTGAGAGTTTGGAGTGCCTCCGGCAACATTGAGATTTTGACCCCAAAATCCAAGCAGTGGTTAGTAAGGCATTTCTGATGGATTTCACTGCTCATCTTCCAACTGCCACAGCGGCCCTATTAGGCGTACCAGGGACTTGCGCACACCGTTTTGCATGTTCTGGGGTGTGTATTTATGGATCCTGAGAGTTTGGAGTGCATCCGGCAACATTGAGATTTTGACCCCAAAATCCAAGCAGTGGTTAGTAAGGCATTTCTGATGGATTTCACTGCTCATCTTCCAACTGCCACAGCGGCCCTATTAGGCGTACCAGGGACTTGCGTACACCGTTTTGCATGTTCTGGGGCGTGTATTAAAAGATCCTGAGAGTTTGGGGGGCGTCCGGCAACATTGAGATTTTGACCCCAAAATCCAAGCAGTGGTTAGTAAGGCATTTGTGATGGATTTCACTGCTCATCTTCCAACTGCCACAGCGGCCCTATAAGGCGTACCAGGGACTTGCGCACACCGTTTTGCATGTTCTGGGGCGTGTATTAAAAGATCCTGAGAGTTTGGGGGGCGTCCGGCAACATTGAGATTTTGACCCCAAAATCCAAGCAGTGGTTAGTAAGGCATTTGTGATGGATTTCACTGCTCATCTTCCAACTGCCACAGCGGCCCTATTAGGCGTACCAGGGACTTGCGCACACCGTTTTGCATGTTCTGGGGTGTGTATTTATGGATCCTGAGAGTTTGGAGTGCATCCGGCAACATTGAGATTTTGACCCCAAAATCCAAGCAGTGGTTAGTAAGGCATTTCTGATGGATTTCACTGCTCATCTTCCAACTGCCACAGCGGCCCTATTCGGCGTACCAGGGACTTGCGCACACCGTTTTGCATGTTCTGGGGCGTGTATCTACGGATCCTGAGAGTTTGGAGTGCATCCGGCAACATTGAAATTTTGACCCCAAAATCCACGCAGTGGTTAGTAAGGCATTTCTGATGGATTTCACTGCTCATCTTCCAACTGCCACAGCGGCCCTATTCGGCGTACCAGGGACTTGCGCACACCATTTTGCATGTTCTGGGGTGTGTATCTACGGATCCTGAGAGTTTGGAGTGCCTCCGGCAACATTGAGATTTTGACCCCAAAATCCAAGCAGTGGTTAGTAAGGCATTTCTGATGGATTTCACTGCTCATCTTCCAACTGCCACATCGGCCCTATTAGGCCTACCAAGGACCTGCGCACACCGTTTTGCATGTTCTGGGGTGTGTATTTATGGATCCTGAGAGTTTGGAGTGCATCCGGCAACATTGAGATTTTGACCCCAAAATCCAAGCAGTGGTTAGTAAGGCATTTCTGATGGATTTCACTGCTCATCTTCCAACTGCCACAGCGGCCCTATTAGGCGTGGCAGGGACTTGCGCACACCGTTTTGAATGTTCTGGGGCGTGTATTAAAAGATCCTGAGAGTTTGGGGGTCGTCCGGCAACATTGAGATTTTGACCCCAAAATCCAAGCAGTGGTTAGTAAGGCATTTCTGATGGATTTCACTGCTCATCTTCCAACTGCCACAGCGGCCCTATTAGGCGTACCAGGGACTTGCGCACACCATTTTGCATGTTCTGGGGTGTGTATCTACGGATCCTGAGAGTTTGGAGTGCCTCCGGCAACATTGAGATTTTGACCCCAAAATCCAAGCAGTGGTTAGTAAGGCATTTCTGATGGATTTCACTGCTCATCTTCCAACTGCCACATCGGCCCTATTAGGCCTACCAAGGACCTGCGCACACCGTTTTGCATGTTCTGGGGTGTGTATTTATGGATCCTGAGAGTTTGGAGTGCATCCGGCAACATTGAGATTTTGACCCCAAAATCCAAGCAGTGGTTAGTAAGGCATTTCTGATGGATTTCACTGCTCATCTTCCAACTGCCACAGCGGCCCTATTAGGCGTGGCAGGGACTTGCGCACACCGTTTTGAATGTTCTGGGGCGTGTATTAAAAGATCCTGAGAGTTTGGGGGTCGTCCGGCAACATTGAGATTTTGACCCCAAAATCCAAGCAGTGGTTAGTAAGGCATTTCTGATGGATTTCACTGCTCATCTTCCAACTGCCACAGCGGCCCTATTAGGCGTACCAGGGACTTGCGCACACCATTTTGCATGTTCTGGGGTGTGTATCTACGGATCCTGAGAGTTTGGAGTGCCTCCGGCAACATTGAGATTTTGACCCCAAAATCCAAGCAGTGGTTAGTAAGGCATTTCTGATGGATTTCACTGCTCATCTTCCAACTGCCACAGCGGCCCTATTAGGCGTACCAGGGACTTGCGCACACCGTTTTGCATGTTCTGGGGCGTGTATTAAAAGATCCTGAGAGTTTGGGAGGCGTCCGGCAACATTGAGATTTTGACCCCAAAATCCAAGCAGTGGTTAGTAAGGCATTTCTGATGGATTTCACTGCTCATCTTCCAACTGCCACAGCGGCCCTATTAGGCGTACCAGGGACTTGCGCACACCATTTTGCATGTTCTGGGGTGTGTATCTACGGATCCTGAGAGTTTGGAGTGCCTCCGGCAACATTGAGATTTTGACCCCAAAATCCAAGCAGTGGTTAGTAAGGCATTTCTGATGGATTTCACTGCTCATCTTCCAACTGCCACATCGGCCCTATTAGGCCTACCAAGGACCTGCGCACACCGTTTTGCATGTTCTGGGGTGTGTATTTATGGATCCTGAGAGTTTGGAGTGCATCCGGCAACATTGAGATTTTGACCCCAAAATCCAAGCAGTGGTTAGTAAGGCATTCCTGATGGATTTCACTGCTCATCTTCCAACTGCCACAGCGGCCCTATTAGGCGTACCAGGGACTTGCGCACACCGTTTTGCATGTTCTGCGGTGTGTATCTACGGATCCTGAGAGTTTGGAGTGCATCCGGCAACATTGAGATTTTGACCCCAAAATCCAAGCAGTGGTTAGTAAGGCATTTCTGATGGATTTCACTGCTCATCTTCCAACTGCCACAGCGGCCCTATTAGGCGTACCAGGGACTTGCGCACACCGTTTTGCATGTTCTGCGGTGTGTATCTACGGATCCTGAGAGTTTGGAGTGCATTCGGCAACATTGAGATTTTGACCCCAAAATCCAAGCAGTGGTTAGTAAAGCATTTCTGATGGATTTCACTGCTCATCTTCCAACTGCCACAGCGGCCCTATTAGGCGTACCAGGGACTTGCGCACACCATTTTGCATGTTCTGGGGTGTGTATCTACGGATCCTGAGAGTTTGGAGTGCCTCCGGCAACATTGAGATTTTGACCCCAAAATCCAAGCAGTGGTTAGTAAGGCATTTCTGATGGATTTCACTGCTCATCTTCCAACTGCCACAGCGGCCCTATTAGGCCTACCAAGGACCTGCGCACACCGTTTTGCATGTTCTGGGGTGTGTATTTATGGATCCTGAGAGTTTGGAGTGCAACCGGCAACATTGAGATTTTGACCCCAAAATCCACGCAGTGGTTAGTAAGGCATTTCTGATGGATTTCACTGCTCATCTTCCAACTGCCACAGCGGCCCTATTAGGCGTACCAGGGACTTGCGCACACCGTTTTGCATGTTCTGCGGTGTGTATCTACGGATCCTGAGAGTTTGGAGTGCATCCGGCAACATTGAGATTTTGACCCCAAAATCCAAGCAGTGGTTAGTAAGGCATTTCTGATGGATTTCACTGCTCATCTTCCAACTGCCACAGCGGCCCTATTAGGCGTACCAGGGACTTGCGCACACCGTTTTGCATGTTCTGGGGCGTGTATTAAAAGATCCTGAGAGTTTGGGGGGCGTCCGGCAACATTGAAATTTTGACCCCAAAATCCAAGCAGTGGTTAGTAAGGCATTCCTGATGGATTTCACTGCTCATCTTCCAACTGCCACAGCGGCCCTATTAGGCGTACCAGGGACTTGCGCACACCGTTTTGCATGTTCTGGGGTGTGTATTAAAAGATCCTGAGAGTTTGGGGGCCGTCCGGCAACATTGAGATTTTGACCCCAAAATCCAAGCAGTGGTTAGTAAGGCATTCCTGATGGATTTCACTGCTCATCTTCCAACTGCCACAGCGGCCCTATTAGGCGTACCAGGGACCTGCGCACACCGTTTTGCATGTTCTGGGGTGTGTATTAAAAGATCCTGAGAGTTTGGGGGCCGTCCGGCAACATTGAGATTTTGACCCCAAAATCCAAGCAGTGGTTAGTAAGGCATTTCTGATGGATTTCACTGCTCATCTTCCAACTGCCACAGCGGCCCTATTAGGCGTACCAGGGACTTGCGCACACCGTTTTGCATGTTCTGGGGTGTGTATTAAAAGATCCTGAGAGTTTGGGGGCCGTCCGGCAACATTGAGATTTTGACCCCAAAATCCAAGCAGTGGTTAGTAAGGCATTTCTGATGGATTTCACGGCCCATCTTCCAACTGCCACAGCGGCCCTATTAGGCGTACCAGGGACTTGCGCACACCGTTTTGCATGTTCTGGGGCGTGTATTAAAAGATCCTGAGAGTTTGGAGTGCATCCGGCAACATTGAGATTTTGACCCCAAAATCCAAGCAGTGGTTAGTAAGGCATTTGTGATGGATTTCACTGCTCATCTTCCAACTGCCACAGCGGCCCTATTAGGCCTACCAAGGACCTGCGCACACCGTTTTGCATGTTCTGGGGTGTGTATTTATGGATCCTGAGAGTTTGGAGTGCATCCGGCAACATTGAGATTTTGACCCCAAAATCCAAGCAGTGGTTAGTAAGGCATTCCTGATGGATTTCACTGCTCATCTTCCAACTGCCACAGCGGCCCTATTAGGCGTACCAGGGACTTGCGCACACCGTTTTGCATGTTCTGCGGTGTGTATCTACGGATCCTGAGAGTTTGGAGTGCATCCGGCAACATTGAGATTTTGACCCCAAAATCCAAGCAGTGGTTAGTAAGGCATTTCTGATGGATTTCACTGCTCATCTTCCAACTGCCACAGCGGCCCTATTAGGCGTACCAGGGACTTGCGCACACCGTTTTGCATGTTCTGGGGTGTGTATTAAAAGATCCTGAGAGTTTGGGGGCCGTCCGGCAACATTGAGATTTTGACCCCAAAATCCAAGCAGTGGTTAGTAAGGCATTTCTGATGGATTTCACTGCTCATCTTCCAACTGCCACAGCGGCCCTATTAGGCCTACCAAGGACCTGCGCACACCGTTTTGCATGTTCTGGGGTGTGTATTTATGGATCCTGAGAGTTTGGAGTGCATCCGGCAACATTGAGATTTTGACCCCAAAATCCACGCAGTGGTTAGTAAGGCATTTCTGATGGATTTCACTGCTCATCTTCCAACTGCCACAGCGGCCCTATTAGGCCTACCAAGGACCTGCGCACACCGTTTTGCATGTTCTGGGGTGTGTATTTATGGATCCTGAGAGTTTGGAGTGCATCCGGCAACATTGAGATTTTGACCCCAAAATCCAAGCAGTGGTTAGTAAGGCATTCCTGATGGATTTCACTGCTCATCTTCCAACTGCCACAGCGGCCCTATTAGGCGTACCAGGGACTTGCGCACACCGTTTTGCATGTTCTGCGGTGTGTATCTACGGATCCTGAGAGTTTGGAGTGCATCCGGCAACATTGAGATTTTGACCCCAAAATCCAAGCAGTGGTTAGTAAGGCATTTCTGATGGATTTCACTGCTCATCTTCCAACTGCCACAGCGGCCCTATTAGGCGTACCAGGGACTTGCGCACACCGTTTTGCATGTTCTGGGGTGTGTATTAAAAGATCCTGAGAGTTTGGGGGCCGTCCGGCAACATTGAGATTTTGACCCCAAAATCCAAGCAGTGGTTAGTAAGGCATTTCTGATGGATTTCACGGCCCATCTTCCAACTGCCACAGCGGCCCTATTAGGCGTACCAGGGACTTGCGCACACCGTTTTGCATGTTCTGGGGCGTGTATTAAAAGATCCTGAGAGTTTGGAGTGCATCCGGCAACATTGAGATTTTGACCCCAAAATCCAAGCAGTGGTTAGTAAGGCATTTGTGATGGATTTCACTGCTCATCTTCCAACTGCCACAGCGGCCCTATTAGGCCTACCAAGGACCTGCGCACACCGTTTTGCATGTTCTGGGGTGTGTATTTATGGATCCTGAGAGTTTGGAGTGCATCCGGCAACATTGAGATTTTGACCCCAAAATCCACGCAGTGGTTAGTAAGGCATTTCTGATGGATTTCACTGCTCATCTTCCAACTGCCACAGCGGCCCTATTAGGCGTACCAGGGACTTGCGCACACCGTTTTGCATGTTCTGCGGTGTGTATCTACGGATCCTGAGAGTTTGGAGTGCATCCGGCAACATTGAGATTTTGACCCCAAAATCCAAGCAGTGGTTAGTAAGGCATTTCTGATGGATTTCACTGCTCATCTTCCAACTGCCACAGCGGCCCTATTAGGCGTACCAGGGACTTGCGCACACCGTTTTGCATGTTCTGGGGTGTGTATTAAAAGATCCTGAGAGTTTGGGGGCCGTCCGGCAACATTGAGATTTTGACCCCAAAATCCAAGCAGTGGTTAGTAAGGCATTTGTGATGGATTTCACTGCTCATCTTCCAACTGCCACAGCGGCCCTATTAGGCGTACCAGGGACTTGCGCACACCATTTTGCATGTTCTGGGGTGTGTATTTATGGATCCTGAGAGTTTGGCGTGCATTCGGCAACATTGAGATTTTGACCCCAAAATCCAAGCAGTGGTTAGTAAGGCATTTCTGATGGATTTCACTGCTCATCTTCCAACTGCCACAGCGGCCCTATTAGGCGTACCAGGGACTTGCGCACACCGTTTTGCATGTTCTGCGGTGTGTATCTACGGATCCTGAGAGTTTGGAGTGCATCCGGCAACATTGAGATTTTGACCCCAAAATCCAAGCAGTGGTTAGTAAGGCATTTCTGATGGATTTCACTGCTCATCTTCCAACTGCCACAGCGGCCCTATTAGGCGTACCAGGGACTTGCGCACACCGTTTTGCATGTTCTGGGGTGTGTATTAAAAGATCCTGAGAGTTTGGGGGCCGTCCGGCAACATTGAGATTTTGACCCCAAAATCCAAGCAGTGGTTAGTAAGGCATTTCTGATGGATTTCACTGCTCATCTTCCAACTGCCACAGCGGCCCTATTAGGCGTACCAGGGACTTGCGCACACCGTTTTGCATGTTCTGCGGTGTGTATCTACGGATCCTGAGAGTTTGGAGTGCATCCGGCAACATTGAGATTTTGACCCCAAAATCCACGCAGTGGTTAGTAAGGCATTTCTGATGGATTTCACTGCTCATCTTCCAACTGCCACAGCGGCCCTATTAGGCCTACCAAGGACCTGCGCACACCGTTTTGCATGTTCTGGGGTGTGTATTTATGGATCCTGAGAGTTTGGAGTGCAACCGGCAACATTGAGATTTTGACCCCAAAATCCAAGCAGTGGTTAGTAAGGAATTTCTGATGGATTTCACTGCTCATCTTCCAACTGCCACAGCGGCCCTATTAGGCGTACCAGGGACTTGCGCACACCGTTTTGCATGTTCTGGGGTGTGTATTAAAAGATCCTGAGAGTTTGGGGGCCGTCCGGCAACATTGAGATTTTGACCCCAAAATCCAAGCAGTGGTTAGTAAGGCATTTCTGATGGATTTCACGGCCCATCTTCCAACTGCCACAGCGGCCCTATTAGGCGTACCAGGGACTTGCGCACACCGTTTTGCATGTTCTGGGGCGTGTATTAAAAGATCCTGAGAGTTTGGAGTGCATCCGGCAACATTGAGATTTTGACCCCAAAATCCAAGCAGTGGTTAGTAAGGCATTTGTGATGGATTTCACTGCTCATCTTCCAACTGCCACAGCGGCCCTATTAGGCCTACCAAGGACCTGCGCACACCGTTTTGCATGTTCTGGGGTGTGTATTTATGGATCCTGAGAGTTTGGAGTGCATCCGGCAACATTGAGATTTTGACCCCAAAATCCACGCAGTGGTTAGTAAGGCATTTCTGATGGATTTCACTGCTCATCTTCCAACTGCCACAGCGGCCCTATTAGGCGTACCAGGGACTTGCGCACACCGTTTTGCATGTTCTGCGGTGTGTATCTACGGATCCTGAGAGTTTGGAGTGCATCCGGCAACATTGAGATTTTGACCCCAAAATCCAAGCAGTGGTTAGTAAGGCATTTCTGATGGATTTCACTGCTCATCTTCCAACTGCCACAGCGGCCCTATTAGGCGTACCAGGGACTTGCGCACACCGTTTTGCATGTTCTGGGGTGTGTATTAAAAGATCCTGAGAGTTTGGGGGCCGTCCGGCAACATTGAGATTTTGACCCCAAAATCCAAGCAGTGGTTAGTAAGGCATTTGTGATGGATTTCACTGCTCATCTTCCAACTGCCACAGCGGCCCTATTAGGCGTACCAGGGACTTGCGCACACCATTTTGCATGTTCTGGGGTGTGTATTTATGGATCCTGAGAGTTTGGCGTGCATTCGGCAACATTGAGATTTTGACCCCAAAATCCAAGCAGTGGTTAGTAAGGCATTTCTGATGGATTTCACTGCTCATCTTCCAACTGCCACAGCGGCCCTATTAGGCGTACCAGGGACTTGCGCACACCGTTTTGCATGTTCTGCGGTGTGTATCTACGGATCCTGAGAGTTTGGAGTGCATCCGGCAACATTGAGATTTTGACCCCAAAATCCAAGCAGTGGTTAGTAAGGCATTTCTGATGGATTTCACTGCTCATCTTCCAACTGCCACAGCGGCCCTATTAGGCGTACCAGGGACTTGCGCACACCGTTTTGCATGTTCTGGGGTGTGTATTAAAAGATCCTGAGAGTTTGGGGGCCGTCCGGCAACATTGAGATTTTGACCCCAAAATCCAAGCAGTGGTTAGTAAGGCATTTCTGATGGATTTCACTGCTCATCTTCCAACTGCCACAGCGGCCCTATTAGGCGTACCAGGGACTTGCGCACACCGTTTTGCATGTTCTGCGGTGTGTATCTACGGATCCTGAGAGTTTGGAGTGCATCCGGCAACATTGAGATTTTGACCCCAAAATCCACGCAGTGGTTAGTAAGGCATTTCTGATGGATTTCACTGCTCATCTTCCAACTGCCACAGCGGCCCTATTAGGCCTACCAAGGACCTGCGCACACCGTTTTGCATGTTCTGGGGTGTGTATTTATGGATCCTGAGAGTTTGGAGTGCAACCGGCAACATTGAGATTTTGACCCCAAAATCCAAGCAGTGGTTAGTAAGGAATTTCTGATGGATTTCACTGCTCATCTTCCAACTGCCACAGCGGCCCTATTAGGCGTACCAGGGACTTGCGCACACCGTTTTGCATGTTCTGGGGTGTGTATCTACGGATCCTGAGAGTTTGGAGTGCATCCGGCAACATTGAGATTTTGACCCCAAAATCCAAGCAGTGGTTAGTAAGGAATTTCTGATGGATTTCACTGCTCATCTTCCAACTGCCACAGCGGCCCTATTAGGCGTACCAGGGACTTGCGCACACCGTTTTGCATGTTCTGCGGTGTGTATCTACGGATCCTGAGAGTTTGGAGTGCATCCGGCAACATTGAGATTTTGACCCCAAAATCCAAGCAGTGGTTAGTAAGGCATTTCTGATGGATTTCACTGCTCATCTTCCAACTGCCACAGCGGCCCTATTAGGCGTACCAGGGACCTGCGCACACCGTTTTGCATGTTCTGGGGCGTGTATTAAAAGATCCTGAGAGTTTGGGGGGCGTCCGGCAACATTGAGATTTTGACCCCAAAATCCAAGCAGTGGTTAGTAAGGCATTTGTGATGGATTTCAATGTTGCCTCCGGCAACATTGAGATTTTGACCCCAAAATCCAAGCAGTGGTTAGTAAGGCATTTCTGATGGATTTCACGGCTCATCTTCCAACTGCCACAGCGGCCCTATTAGGCGTACCAGGGACTTGCGCACACCGTTTTGCATGTTCTGGGGTGTGTATTTATGGATCCTGAGAGTTTGGAGTGCATCCGGCAACATTGAGATTTTGACCCCAAAATCCAAGCAGTGGTTAGTAAGGCATTTCTGATGGATTTCACTGTTCATCTTCCAATTGCCACAGCGGCCCTATTAGACGTATCAGGGACTTGCGCACACCGTTTTGCATGTTCTGCGGTGTGTATCTACGGATCCTGAGAGTTTGGAGTGCATCCGGCAACATTGAGATTTTGACCCCAAAATCCAAGCAGTGGTTAGTAAGGCATTTCTGATGGATTTCACTGCTCATCTTCCAACTGCCACAGCGGCCCTATTAGGCGTACCAGGGACTTGCGCACACCGTTTTGCATGTTCTGCGGTGTGTATCTACGGATCCTGAGAGTTTGGAGTGCCTCCGGCAACATTGAGATTTTTTCAGAGGTTAGTAAGGCATTTCTGATGGATTTCACTGCTCATCTTCCAACTGCCACAGCGGCCCTATTAGGCGTACCAGGGACTTGCGCACACCATTTTGCATGTTCTGGGGTGTGTATCTACGGATCCTGAGAGTTTGTTCTGCGGTGTGTATCTACGGATCCTGAGAGTTTGGAGTGCCTCCGGCAACATTGAGATTTTTTCAGTGGTTAGTAAGGCATTTCTGATGGATTTCACTGCTCATCTTCCAACTGCCACAGCGGCCCTATTAGGCGTACCAGGGACTTGCGCACACCGTTTTGCATGTTCTGCGGTGTGTATCTACGGATCCTGAGAGTTTGGAGTGCATCCGGCAACATTGAGATTTTGACCACAAAATCCAAGCAGTGGTTAGTAAGGCATTTCTGATGGATTTCACTGCTCATCTTCCAACTGCCACAGCGGCCCTATTAGGCGTGCCAGGGACTTGCGCACACCGTTTTGCATGTTCTGGGGCGTGTATTAAAAGATCCTGAGAGTTTGGGGGTCGTCCGGCAACATTGAGATTTTGTGCCCAAAATCCAAGCAGTGGTTAGTAAGGCATTTCTGATAGATTTCACTGCTCATCTTCCAACTGCCACAGCGGCCCTATTAGACGTATCAGGGACTTGCGCACACCGTTTTGCATGTTCTGGGGTGTGTATCTACGGATCCTGAGAGTTTGGAGTGCATCCGGCAACATTGAGATTTTGACCCCAAAATCCAAGCAGTGGTTAGTAAGGCATTTCTGATGGATTTCACTGCTCATCTTCCAACTGCCACAGCGGCCCTATTAGGCCTACCAGGGACTTGCGCACACCGTTTTGCATGTTCTGCGGTGTGTATCAACGGATCCTGAGAGTTTGGAGTGCATCCGGCAACATTGAGATTTTGACCCCAAAATCCAAGCAGTGGTTAGTAAGGCATTTGTGATGGATTTCACTGCTCATCTTCCAACTGCCACAGCGGCCCTATTAGGCGTACCAGGGAATTGCGCACACCGTTTTGCATGTTCTGGGGCGTGTATTAAAAGATCCTGAGAGTTTTGGGGGCGTCCGGCAACATTGAGATTTTGACCCCAAAATCCAAGCAGTGGTTAGTAAGGCATTTCTGATGGATTTCACTGCTCATCTTCCAACTGCCACAGCGGCCCTATTAGGCGTACCAGGGACTTGCGCACACCGTTTTGCATGTTCTGGGGCGTGTATTAAAAGATCCTGAGAGTTTGGGGGGCGTCCGGCAACATTGAGATTTTGACCCCAAGATCCAAGCAGTGGTTAGTAAGGCATTTCTGATGGATTTCACTGCTCATCTTCCAACTGCCACAGCGGCCCTATTAGGCGTACCAGGGACTTGCGCACACCGTTATGCATGTTCTGGGGTGTGTATCTACGGATCCTGAGAGTTTGGAGTGCATCCGGCAACATTGAGATTTTGACCCCAAAATCCAAGCAGTGGTTAGTAAGGCATTTCTGATGGCTTTCACTGCTCATCTTCCAACTGCCACAGTGGCCCTATTAGGCGTACCAGGGACCTGCGCGCACCGTTTTGCATGTTCTGGGGTGTGTATCTACGGATCCTGAGAGTTTGGAGTGCCTCCGGCAACATTGAGATTTTGACCCCAAAATCCAAGCAGTGGTTAGTAAGGCATTTCTGATGGATTTCACTGCTCATCTTCCAACTGCCACAGCGGCCCTATTAGGCGTACCAGGGACTTGCGCACACCGTTTTGCATGTTCTGGGGCGTGTATTAAAAGATCCTGAGAGTTTGGGGGGCGTCCGGCAACATTGAGATTTTGTGCCCAAAATTCAAGCAGTGGTTAGTAAGGCATTTCTGATGGATTTCACTGCTCATCTTCCAACTGCCACAGCGGCCCTATTAGGCGTGCCAGGGACTTGCGCACACCATTTTGCATGTTCTGGGGTGTGTATCTACGGATCCTGAGAGTTTGGAGTGCCTCCGGCAACATTGAGATTTTGACCCCAAAATCCAAGCAGTGGTTAGTAAGGCATTTCTGATGGATTTCACTGCTCATCTTCCAACTGCCACAGCGGCCCTATTAGGCGTACCAGGGACTTGCGCACACCGTTTTGCATGTTCTGGGTCGTGTATTAAAAGATCCTGAGAGTTTGGGGGGCGTCCGGCAACATTGAGATTTTGACCCCAAAATCCAAGCAGTGGTTAGTAAGGCATTTCTGATGGATTTCACTGCTCATCTTCCAACTGCCACAGCGGCCCTATTCGGCGTACCAGGGACTTGCGCACACCGTTTTGCATGTTCTGGGGCGTGTATCTACGGATCCTGAGAGTTTGGAGTGCATCCGGCAACATTGAGATTTTGACCACAAAATCCACGCAGTGGTTAGTAAGGCATTTCTGATGGATTTCACTGCTCATCTTCCAACTGCCACAGCGGCCCTATTAGGCGTGCCAGGGACTTGCGCACACCGTTTTGCATGTTCTGGGGCGTGTATTAAAAGATCCTGAGAGTTTGGGGGTCGTCCGGCAACATTGAGATTTTGTGCCCAAAATCCAAGCAGTGGTTAGTAAGGCATTTCTGATAGATTTCACTGCTCATCTTCCAACTGCCACAGCGGCCCTATTAGACGTATCAGGGACTTGCGCACACCGTTTTGCATGTTCTGGGGTGTGTATCTACGGATCCTGAGAGTTTGGAGTGCATCCGGCAACATTGAGATTTTGACCCCAAAATCCAAGCAGTGGTTAGTAAGGCATTTCTGATGGATTTCACTGCTCATCTTCCAACTGCCACAGCGGCCCTATTAGGCCTACCAGGGACTTGCGCACACCGTTTTGCATGTTCTGCGGTGTGTATCAACGGATCCTGAGAGTTTGGAGTGCATCCGGCAACATTGAGATTTTGACCCCAAAATCCAAGCAGTGGTTAGTAAGGCATTTGTGATGGATTTCACTGCTCATCTTCCAACTGCCACAGCGGCCCTATTAGGCGTACCAGGGAATTGCGCACACCGTTTTGCATGTTCTGGGGCGTGTATTAAAAGATCCTGAGAGTTTTGGGGGCGTCCGGCAACATTGAGATTTTGACCCCAAAATCCAAGCAGTGGTTAGTAAGGCATTTCTGATGGATTTCACTGCTCATCTTCCAACTGCCACAGCGGCCCTATTAGGCGTACCAGGGACTTGCGCACACCGTTTTGCATGTTCTGGGGCGTGTATTAAAAGATCCTGAGAGTTTGGGGGGCGTCCGGCAACATTGAGATTTTGACCCCAAGATCCAAGCAGTGGTTAGTAAGGCATTTCTGATGGATTTCACTGCTCATCTTCCAACTGCCACAGCGGCCCTATTAGGCGTACCAGGGACTTGCGCACACCGTTTTGCATGTTCTGGAGTGTGTATCTACGGATCCTGAGAGTTTGGAGTGCATCCGGCAACATTGAGATTTTGACCCCAAAATCCAAGCAGTGGTTAGTAAGGCATTTCTGATGGATTTCACTGCTCATCTTCCAACTGCCACAGTGGCCCTATTAGGCGTACCAGGGACCTGCGCGCACCGTTTTGCATGTTCTGGGGTGTGTATCTACGGATCCTGAGAGTTTGGAGTGCCTCCGGCAACATTGAGATTTTGACCCCAAAATCCAAGCAGTGGTTAGTAAGGCATTTCTGATGGATTTCACTGCTCATCTTCCAACTGCCACAGCGGCCCTATTAGGCGTACCAGGGACTTGCGCACACCGTTTTGCATGTTCTGGGGCGTGTATTAAAAGATCCTGAGAGTTTGGGGGGCGTCCGGCAACATTGAGATTTTGTGCCCAAAATCCAAGCAGTGGTTAGTAAGGCATTTCTGATGGATTTCACTGCTCATCTTCCAACTGCCACAGCGGCCCTATTAGGCGTGCCAGGGACTTGCGCACACCATTTTGCATGTTCTGGGGTGTGTATCTACGGATCCTGAGAGTTTGGAGTGCCTCCGGCAACATTGAGATTTTGACCCCAAAATCCAAGCAGTGGTTAGTAAGGCATTTCTGATGGATTTCACTGCTCATCTTCCAACTGCCACAGCGGCCCTATTAGGCGTACCAAGGACTTGCGCACACCGTTTTGCATGTTCTGGGGTGTGTATCTACGGATCCTGAGAGTTTAGAGTGCATCCGGCAACATTGAGATTTTGACCCCAAAATCCACGCAGTGGTTAGTAAGGCATTTCTGATGGATTTCACGGCCCATCTTCCAACTGCCACAGCGGCTCTTCTAGGACTACCTATGAGCTGCGCACACCTTTTCGCATGTTCTGGGGCGTGTATTAAAAGATCCTGAGAGTTTGGGGGGCGTCCGGCAACATTGAGATTTTGACCCCAAAATCCAAGCAGTGGTTAGTAAGGCATTTCTGATGGATTTCACGGCCCATATTCCAACTGCCACAGCGGCCCTATTAGGCGTACCAGAGACTTGCGCACACCGTTTTGCATGTTCTGGGGTGTGTATCTACGGATCCTGAGAGTTTAGAGTGCATCCGGCAACTTTGAGATTTTGACCCCAAAATCCACGCAGTGGTTAGTAAGGCATTTCTGATGGATTTCACGGCCCATCTTCCAACTGCCACAGCGGCTCTTCTAGGACTACCTATGAGCTGCGCACACCTTTTCGCATGTTCTGGGGCGTGTATTAAAAGATCCTGAGAGTTTGGGGGGCGTCCGGCAACATTGAGATTTTGACCCCAAAATCCAAGCAGTGGTTAGTAAGGCATTTCTGATGGATTTCACTGCTCATCTTCCAACTGCCACAGTGGCCCTATTAGGCGTACCAGGGACCTGCGCACACCGTTTTGCATGTTCTGGGGTGTGTATCTACGGATCCTGAGAGTTTGGAGTGCCTCCGGCAACATTGAGATTTTGACCCCAAAATCCAAGCAGTGGTTAGTAAGGCATTTCTGATGGATTTCACTGCTCATCTTCCAACTGCCACAGCGGCCCTATTAGGCGTACCAGGGACTTGCGCACACCGTTTTGCATGTTCTGGGGTGTGTATCTACGGATCCTGAGAGTTTAGAGTGCATCCGGCAACATTGAGATTTTGACCCCAAAATCCACGCAGTGGTTAGTAAGGCATTTCTGATGGATTTCACGGCCCATCTTCCAACTGCCACAGCGGCTCTTCTAGGACTACCTATGAGCTGCGCACACCTTTTCGCATGTTCTGGGGCGTGTATTAAAAGATCCTGAGAGTTTGGGGGGCGTCCGGCAACATTGAGATTTTGACCCCAAAATCCAAGCAGTGGTTAGTAAGGCATTTCTGATGGATTTCACTGCTCATCTTCCAACTGCCGCAGCGGCCCTATTAGGCGTACCAGGGACTTGCGCACACCGTTTTGCATGTTCTGGGGTGTGTATCTACGGATCCTGAGAGATTGGAGTGCATCCGGCAACATTGAGATTTTGACCCCAAAATCCAAGCAGTGGTTAGTAAGGCATTTCTGATGGATTTCACTGCTCATCTTCCAACTGCCACAGCGGCCCTATTAGGCGTACCAGGGACTTGCGCACACCGTTTTGCATGTTCTGGGGTGTGTATCTATGGATCCTGAGAGTTTGGAGTGCATCCGCCAACATTGAGATTTTGACCCCAAAATCCAAGCAGTGGTTAGTAAGGCATTTCTGATGGATTTCACTGTTCATCTTCCAACTGCCACAGTGGCCCTATTAGGCGTACCAGGGACTTGCGCACACCGTTTTGCATGTTCTGGGGTGTGTATCTACGGATCCTGAGAGATTGGAGTGCATCCGCCAACATTGAGATTTTGACCCCAAAATCCACGCAGTGGTTAGTAAGGCATTTCTGATGGATTTCACTGCTCCTCTTCAAACTGCCACAGCGGCCCTATTAGGCGTACCAGGGACTTGCGCACACCGTTTTGCATGTTCTGAGGTGTGTATTAATGGATCCTGAGAGTTTGGAGTGCATCCGGCGACATTGAGATTTTGACCCCAAAATCCAAGCAGTGGTTAGTAAGGCTTTTCTGATGGATTTCACTGCTCATCTTCCAACTGCCACAGCGGCCCTATTAGGCGTACCAGGGACCGTTTTGCATGTTCTGGGGCGTGTATTAAAAGATCCTGAGAGTTTGGGGGGCGTTCGGCAACATTGAGATTTTGACCCCAAAATCCAAGCAGTGGTTAGTAAGGCATTTCTGATGGATTTCACTGTTCATCTTCCAACTGCCACAGTGGCCCTATTAGGCGTACCAGGGACTTGCGCACACCGTTTTGCATGTTCTGAGGTGTGTATTAATGGATCCTGAGAGTTTGGAGTGCATCCGGCAACATTGAGATTTTGACCCCAAAATCCAAGCAGTGGTTAGTAAGGCATTTCTGATGGATTTCACTGCTCATCTTCCAACTGCCACAGCGGCCCTATTAGGCGTACCAGGGACTTGCGCACACTGTTTTGCATGTTCTGGGGTGTGTATCTACGGATCCTGAGAGTTTGGAGTGCCTCCGGCAACATTGAGATTTTGACCCCAAAATCCACGCAGTGGTTAGTAAGGCATTTCTGATGGATTTCACTGCTCATCTTCCAACTGCCACAGCGGCCCTATTAGGCGTACCAGGGACTTGCGCACACTATTTTGCATGTTCTGGGGTGTGTATCTACGGATCCTGAGAGTTTGGAGTGCCTCCGGCAACATTGAGATTTTGACCCCAAAATCCAAGCAGTGGTTAGTAAGGCATTTCTGATGGATTTCACTGCTCATCTTCCAACTGCCACAGCGGCCCTATTAGGCGTACCAGGGACTTGCGCACTCCGTTTTGCATGTTCTGGGGTGTGTATCTACGGATCCTGAGAGTTTGGAGTGCCTCCGGCAACATTGAGATTTTGACCCCAAAATCCAAGCAGTGGTTAGTAAGGCATTTCTGATGGATTTCACTGCTCATCTTCCAACTGCCACAGCGGCCCTATTAGGCGTACCAGGGACTTGCGCACACTATTTTGCATGTTCTGGGGTGTGTATCTACGGATCCTGAGAGTTTGGAGTGCCTCCGGCAACATTGAGATTTTGACCCCAAAATCCAAGCAGTGGTTAGTAAGGCATTTCTGATGGATTTCACTGCTCATCTTCCAACTGCCACAGCGGCCCTATTAGGCGTACCAGGGACTTGCGCACTCCGTTTTGCATGTTCTGGGGTGTGTATCTACGGATCCTGAGAGTTTGGAGTGCCTCCGGCAACATTGAGATTTTGACCCCAAAATCCAAGCAGTGGTTAGTAAGGCATTTCTGATGGATTTCACTGCTCATCTTCCAACTGCCACAGCGGCCCTATTAGGCGTACCAGGGACTTGCGCACACCGTTTTGCATGTTCTGGGGTGTGTATCTACGGATCCTGAGAGTTTGGAGTGCCTCCGGCAACATTGAGATTTTGACCCCAAAATCCAAGCAGTGGTTAGTAAGGCTTTTCTGATGGATTTCACTGCTCATCTTCCAACTGTCACAGCGGCCCTATTAGGCGTACCAGGGACTTGCGCACACCGTTTTGCATGTTCTACGGTGTGTATCTACGGATCCTGAGAGTTTGGAGTGCCTCCGGCAACATTGAGATTTTGACCCCAAAATCCACGCAGTGGTTAGTAAGGCTTTTCTGATGGATTTCACTGCTCATCTTCCAACTGCCACAGCAGCCCTATTAGGCGTACCAGGGACTTGCGCTCACCGTTTTGCATGCGCGGGTGTGGAACGATTCTGAAATCTAGGAATGGGTGAATTAGTTTAATTAATTTCCGCGTTGCTGAAATGATTAAAACACATTTGTGATTGTTTAACTAACAGTAGTTTATTCATGATCTGAATATAGGTACATGTACAATTAATGTGTATATATATATTTCTTTTCCATTTTTTGGTTATTTGGCTTTAACAGTATTTGTAAATATATGCATGTAACAACAGATTTTGTCTTTGCAACAGTTTTGTCTAAACTAACAGATTGTTCTTTAGTTTTGATTTGTTTTTTTTTTTGTTTTCTTATTTATTCCAAAATAGTCATGAAACATTCTTTTTTTAGCTTAGAGAAAAATCTGTCTCTTTGAACACATCGAACAAATGATTTATTATCCAGTTCAAACGACAATGATGTTTGTCTATTTGCGGCGGTGAAGGAGAAGGAGAGAGACTATCGTACAACTATTTGCCAATTTCTCAGAATAAGCAACAAACACTTGCAACTACTTGTAACAATATCTATATATATATATGTATGGGTTTTGCTCTACTAATACTACTTGTACTACACACTACTTGTTGGTAAAATTATTGCATGTCGAAATGTTATTCTTAATTCTTTTTTATAACCAACAATAAAGCTACGGATTCCTAAGATCTATGGAAATTTACAAAGTATCCAGCGAATGCAGGCAATTAGGTAATGGGGTCGGAAAATGAACTAAGCTGAAAGCGCAAGGAGCGAGGTGACAAATTTCAAAATTCCGACTAGGGTAATGATTGAATGATGACCTGGAAGATGGTGTGGCCACCTAAAGACGAAGAAAAAGCAACTAGAGCAATTCTAGATATCTACTGCGTAGAAACCGGTCGGCACAGATGCAGGCGCTTGTGTCTAGATAACGATAAGCAGCTTCAGGACTTGAAGGCAGCTCCACTTCATACTTAAACATCGCGTCGTTGACTTAACAAGAAGAGGAAGTAAAAGAAGAGCGGCTGTGTTCTAGAACTCATTTGTGTTTTCTTTGCAGAAGGACCAATCAATAACCCACAAGAAGTAAGTAAAAATGACAAACAGAACTTGGGACTGTCTGAGGGTTTTGAAAATACAGTACAAGAACCATTCAACTGGAGAATAGAACGAGAAGCAAACAATCGAATATTCAGACAACACTCTAAGAAATATAGTTTCGTGGAGTATTGTCTGAAAGCAGTATGCACTTGCAAATCTTTCTGAATTCAATGTGTACACTCCCAGACCTTCTCTTCGTCGACACTGCAACTATTTCTGTGAACAGACCTTCTCTTCGTCGACACTACAACTATTTCTGTGAACCGAACTGCACAATAAATACGCAACTTGCAGATAAGTCCAGTTCAGTAAAACAGACATTTACAAGATCAGCATGAGCATGTGAATTGGTAAATAAATATAAAACAACTGACGCTTAATCTAAAACATTGCTATTAAGGAAGCCCAAGAAAAGTCAACTACACATGCACACAATCTCAATCAAAGTCCGAGCCTGCCAACCCTGCATCTCAACCTAATCCCAGAGAAAGTTGTATTCCTTGTCTTCATCTCTTAGAAAAACTATCAATAACCCTAAACAATGGACAGTCAAGCGCGCTGATACGTGATTAAATGACTCGCGCAATTCCGAACCGAAACAGAGAGGAAGAGAATATCTGATAGAACACAGTCTCGAAAACATTTCAAAGAACCAAATGCCTCGCCATCGAAATATCATCAACAAGCGTCCACCTCCTCCGGACAGGAGACGTCCAGCAATTCCTTAACTATTTTGTACTCGTGACAGTTCTCGCAAATCAATCGACCATTGGACACGTTCGAACGCTGCACCTTCTCGTGGCACACTATGTGCACCAGTTTCAGGTTCTTTAGACTGAATATCTCTAGGAAGTACTCCAGCACACTGATGTCAATCACTCGCTTCTTGTGTATGGGACACTTCTGCTCGGGATTCTCCACCAAGTCCCTCACGTTCTCTATCAGCGATGGCAAAATCGTGCGCGACAGCTCAATCTGATGGTCGAGATTCCACACTTGAAAGAGAATGAGGTTCTCCCTGGATGCGTACGGATTTATGCAGTGCTCCTTGCCACAGGGCTGATTCTCGCTGTAGGGCCCTTGGCAGTAGAAGTCGCCCAAGTCGGTGCACAGCGACACAGACCATTCGTCAAGCAGCTCGTTCTTTGTGGTGTACTCTTTGATAATCTGTCTCAGGCGCTTGTTTGGCAACGGCCTGGCGTCGGGCTCGTCGCCTTTCTGCAGGAACTCGTGTTTCTTCTTACAACTTCTGTCGAAAATCATCGAAAAGTAATCACAGCCTATGAGGAGGTAGCGAAATTTCTCCAAAATCCGATCGAATATCACACGCGCCTTTGCATTGCTGCGGTACAGTTTGTTCCGTGTGAGTTCGTCTTTTGTCTTGTAGTAGTAGCTGCGAATGCGGTCCTGTGCGCGGCGTGCCATTGCCTCTTCCTTGGAATTGCAACGCTCCTCTTGTCCCTCGAACCATTCGGAATGCTCGCTGCGCAGACTCAAGTGGGTTTTCTCTGTGTCTGGCTGGGGTTTCTTTTTCTCGTACTCGCAGATCATGCGTTTGAATTTCTCCGGATTCCGCTCGATGAACTCGTAAATGATGTCGGCCACCTTCAGCAGGGGCGATGTTTGACGGAGCTTTTCATATTCGAAATCGGAATCTGAAAGAAAATAGGGTAGGGTTAGTAACGTTCACTACTGTGCTGTGCGCGGGGACAGTGATCGCTTACCGGTTGTTATGATTTCATCAGGACCAGCTACGATGAACAATGTCTGTGGCTCTATGGACTGAAAGTAATCCTCGTCGGAGACTTCAAAGCCATCGGTGGAAAGATATATGCGACAGTCTTTTACCTAAAATGAAAAACAAAGAGATGATTGATTGGAGGAAAGGTGAACGTAGCTCTTAATTCCTCTCCATGCACCAGGACACCCGAATTTTCAGAAGGTATCCCAGTAAGTGGGGAGATTTACAAAATCAGCCATACCTCGAAAATCCCTTTCGGATTTCGGTAGAAAAGCACTCATTCGAAAGGTATCACTCCGCATTACAGCGCCAATGCCTTGTTTCGAACTCTCAATTCAAAACAACTCAGTTTGTATAAGATTAAATGATCTCTAAGCTCTATCGAAGCCTTTATTCGAACAGCGTCAAATCGCTCGAACTCACATGAAGAATATGTAATGAAATGTGCCAACTGAAGCCAAGGCCCAACGACAACAAGCACTATTTGCACAAGTTTTCAGACGTCTCCGCACTTCCTCCATAAAGCACACAAATCATTCGCGAACCAACACCGAAAGACCTTGAACGCCTGAAGTATTCTATCCATACTGTGTCGACTATCCCTCCCAACATCCATCCGGTCCATCCATAATCAACACAATGCATCTCAGTATTACACAATTGCAGTCCACCCAGTCGCCTGAAAGTCCAACGGAGCCCTCCCATCCGTTTGTTGATTGCACAACACTTGCAGCCTGCCACTGAATGACTTTGAATTTTTATACATCCCCTCCTTAGGCAGTCAGTTATTTTAATTAAGACCGTGACCAGTAGAATCGATGCTCTGATATACCCAAATACGGATTCAATTCGCAGTTGACACAGAAACCTAGAAACCTCCAATTCCGTGCACAAGGTCTACGAGAGCAACAATTCGCTGCCCAAAAAAAAAACCGTGAGGTATGTAGATGCTCCAAAAACATAACTCAACCTAGTGACCATGACCAACATTCACAAACGGCGCAGCATGTGCAAAAGGACAACACGATGAGTTAAAAGTTGAATGTCCTTGCTCCACATTGTGTGTGTTTGTGCATATGGAATTAACCTTGACAAGGATACGGCGCTACTCGAAAAACGGATACACATTCCTTCGATTGTACACACAACAATCTTCGTCGACTATGTGGAATGGGGTGTAGCAACAGGTTGACCTGACTCCACTTCTCAGTGCGCAATAACAAAGAGAAGAAAATCCTGAAAAGTGTGGGGAATACGAGCAGAAATTTCTATATCATAGTGACATTGAAAAATCACAGATGCGGGGGCTGTTGGGGCAACCTCGACATTCGTCCTTGTCGATTCTTTGAGACGCAATTTCTTGGAAATGCCCCCAATCACACTTGCAAAAGGTTGGAAATAATTGATGAGCATTATTTGAATGTGGGTATACTTACAGGAAACTTTAACTTTGCCTTGTCCAGCAGCATCTTGAGGGAATTCGCTCCTATGCCATATTTCTTCGTCCTGGCATTATCGGTGATTTTGTAGCCTTTCATTTTCTTTGTGGTTCCAAAGATATTGAGCATCGCAGGACGACGACGGATGTGACGGAATGTTTGCACTGAATTCGTTTTTGGGGCAGCACTGAATGAATTTTCACACTTTCACTCTTTGGATTTGGGGGATAGACCTTTCACTGGAGTGAACCACTACACCACAGCGAAGGAGGACTTTGGAATAGATTCCCTTTTTTTTTGTGCTGAAACTTTGATGGGGATACGCTCTCGTTCTCTCCCTGCCTTGTTTGTTGCATTCCGATGAATGTGAAATGTCAGATGGAGCTGGTAGATATGCGCATACGGAGTTGTTTACATTTTTTCGCGCACATTTAACGAAGATTTGTTCTCGTGTTGCCAACTGATTTGAACGAATCTTCGAATGGTGTTCGAATGTTTCCGTTTTTTCATTTTGGGACTATGGAGCGACAAGCATCCGTTCTGAATAGGAAACACTAGGATGCGCGGACATTATCATTTAATGCTCGTGTGTTCCTACAGTGGATGGTAATGAACAACAATCAAAATGTAAAGCAGAGAAAATTAAAACTCCACGATTGTTGTTATAAGTTTATAATTAGACCCGTTCCAGAGGATTGTTGTCAGCATTAGCAACAGATTAATTTTGAATAAAATTTGCATTTAATTCAGAGAAACAGTTGTTCGAGCTTCAATATAATTGGCAACGCAACGACTGCTCCCCCACCCACAAATCGTTCAATTTCCCCCACATTTCTCCCCCATTCACCTGCTGACACAATCCAACCGTCTCGTTTTCTCTCTCGCACACAGTCACACTCCTCCGGCTCCAAAAACACAGCAACTGTCAAATTTTATTCAAGAAAAAGAAGGCAAAAAAAAAGCTTCCGAAGCAGAAAAAAAACGACCAATACGTACTTGAGAGGAGAAATGCTCAAGAAAATAGTATTCCTAGTGTAGTTTCTTATCTGTTCGACAATTCCAATTAATTAACTCCCTCGTCAAAAACGATCAGAAATCAAACGACGTGGTACACGCCCGGCTGGAAGCACTAGCACAAATGGAAAATCAACCTTTTCGGCGGTCAAATCGGTGAAAATCATTAAGGGATCACTCAATCAATTCGCACAAGAACAACAAACAACAGACACACAATCAATTGCCAAAGATACACGGAGAATGCACAAAGTGAATCTGTAGTCCATTCATTCACCGGGGGACGAGGATTGACACCATTCGGATAGGAAGACACCACATCCATCCATTTTTGGGATATTCCAATAAGTGTTCAGCAAAAAAATTATTCAGAAGTTTCAATGGACATGCAATTGCGAGACTTCGAAATGAGTGACTCAGAGACTGAACTATTAATACATCCATCTGCGGGAACAGCAACCGGTAATGGTGGTGGTATTGGAGGTGGTGCAAGCTATGGTATTGGTGTTGGACACAACAAACGTATGGACGGTAATGCCGTCAGTAGACTGTTTGGTCTTGGTCGCGGTAGCAGCAGACAAACCGGACAGGTTCGTCTCAGAAATGATCGTAGCAGAGAACGTGTCACACTTGTACCATTGCCATCATCATCATCAGCAACGACGACGCCAACATCTGAGTATCAACAAAACTTCTCTGCGAACAGTATTAGCGGAGGCGGTGGAACAAGTATATCACCAGCAATACAACAGCAGCAGCAGACGATTTTCTATCATAGAAATCGGAGAAAGAAATCATCAAGAAATCTGGGGAACTATTGTAAATTAATATTTTGCGGGTGAGTTCTTTCAATTGTTGTGTGTATACAAATTTATTCGTCTAGAAAAGACTTACAGGCCCTTAGGTGGTGTGACTTTCTTTGAATCTGTGTTAATTTCGCCAAAGCCATGCTAACGAGTTAACGAGTGAAAGACCACCTATGTGTATCGTCATTGTCTTCATTTGCTGGTCACTTGGTCGAATCGTGTGTTACATTTGCATATTTTCGCTGACCAGTTGAGCGGTCAGCGTAAGCCAACAGCAGGAAGTCAGTTGGTGGACTTTAGAAATCAATTTGAGCACAAATATGTTCGGTTTCAGCGCAATTTTCTTCACAGACTTCCCTCGGTTTCAGTGTAATTCAATTATAAACGGTTTTCTCCGGAAAGCAGCACACACTCGCTCGCTGGGAGGGAACGAACAAAACAAAGCAAAAGGCATACCATGAGATATTCTAAAAATATCCCTTGGAATGATTTCTTTCACCTCCACCACATCACCGCTGGCTCACACGCAATAAGCATACGGTTGCAGGTTTTTCGCAAGATTTCAATTTAACTTGTCGTCTTTTGTTGGAAGACAACCTGGTCGCCATGTGCCGAAGCCAAGATGCTGACGATTAGACGATGAGGTGAGGTGCAAGCAAGAAAGAACAGAAACAAGTTTACCGACAGACAGATCTGACCTGTTTTGGAGGTCGACCAGTTTGTTTTTTTGTGTTTATTTTCGCTGCTTTTGCATTTGTCTTCGCTCTAGTCAGCTCCGAACGGAGGTGCCTCGTAGGTGTTGCAGCCAAGATATATGTGTATAAATAGTCCATTTGTTACACCATGCATTCGCTTCACATATTGTTGAATGAAATCGCAAACGAAACGGTGTTGGGGGAGGAGGCACAATCGACTGGCTAGGATGAGTTTCATAACCGAATCCGCAAGAGGTGTCAGTGGTTCGGTTGGGAAATACGATTTACCCATTCCAGTTCACGATCGGGTGAAGCTCAGTGGTGCGTGATTCATATTCAAAAGGGATTCCGTGTCTTTTGTGTTTTTCCCCCCGTGAGTATGGTTTATCACTGACAGTTGCCTGTCGTTTCTACGTCTCGTCCGAACGTCGAGTGGAACAGCTGTAGTACTTCCTGGTTTAACAATCGGTTTTCTGTTTTGTGCTTGTCTATCTGCATGTGGATAGGTGATTCAACGACAAACAGAAAAACAAATTATTGCGGTTCGAGACATTTCAAATGTGCCACACCCTTCGGGGAGCAGTGTTTACTAACATTTTCGAGTGCACGTCGACAGCTCACTAGCTCGAGTGCGCGTGCTAAAAATGTCCATTGTCACGGCGACCAGGCAATAAACTCATATCTCCATTGCGAAAACATAGACGCACGACTCGGAGAGGGAGAGTACCTTTGGAAGTGATGCGACCCTGTGGAATACAAAAGCTCGATAACCTCACACTGAAATACATTCGTACACAAAGAAAAGTGCACCCTGCATTTGTTTTTCAAATCCAGTGGTTTTCCCCGCTGCAATGCATAACTTTCCCCTCAAGTCATGTCTGCAAAGAACACCGTGACTGTTGAGACCAAAGAGGAATCAAATTAGACCACATTAAGCGGCCAGTTCCAGCCAATTCACGTCTTATAATTGAATTAGCACCATTAGCAGAGATAGGTCAGTTAAGCTATCTGTGTGGTAAAAGCAACCGAACCGAACAACTTTCTTATCAGTCCATGGGCGCGGAGGAACTGCATGTATTGAGCGATGACTGTCTGGAGGGTAGGATTCATTCTGTGTTATCTAAGGAATCTTAAACGACGACTGACGTGATGGTCAGTTACGTAAATCGTGGAAGGGTACTTAGAAATATTTCAGACGTCTAGAGTCCTTGTGGTTGATGAGCAGATGTCATGCCAACATCGGTGAGTGACACGCGATTGCTAACGCCCCTTAATATGACGAAACAAGGCACTTTTCATTGGGTGGAGCACTGAAGGCAATAAAACGTTCAATTTAGGGTATTTTTCTTCGTAACTACGAAGCTGTGTGTGTTCACATGAATGTTTTGGCCATAAATAAGTTTGTTTCGTTAAAATAGAAGGCAGTGAACTGGCAGTTCAGCGACTAGTTGTCTAGGATACGAGAACACACCGAGTTTTGAAGGAAATAAGCTACTTATCCATGTGTTCACCTCTCAAGCAATTCTAGTCGAATAAACAAACCAGCCACCATACATTGCTTTCTATTGACGGAACTAGTTTGAACCAGCTTCCAGCAGACGCTGCCTGCAGTATTGATTAGCACACAATCAATTTGTTGCAATGCCACGAAACTTCTCAGCGTTCCTAGAAGAGGCAGGCCGTTTGTTTTTCTAATATTTTGCGACGGAGTATCCACACAGTAAACACATTTCTTAATTGTTCGCCTTGCACTTGTGAACGGCTTTAGATCCACCTGAATAATAACGAAACACATCCATACGAATGTTACAAGCACAACAACCAACAACCACCAGTCGTGTCATAGGTTCATACAACAAAGTAAACACGGTTAACGTGTTCCCCTCAAATCGAATCATTCATTAATCTAATCAAAATCCAACAGCACGTACTTACTATGTACGTCCAAGCGATATCAACTCAGGTTCAGTGCTAATTATTTGTGACAATCAAGTCATTAGCTCGTAAAGTAAGCTTTTCAATACGAACGAGACTAGCTATTTATGATTTTATCACAAAACAGTGGCTACCACTTTTTTATCTCTGGATAGGGTTTCATAAAGTAAACTACAGCCAATCGGGCTGAAGGTAATCAATTCGTGCTGCTTGGGAAACTAAGCGGAACCAGTTCCACATATTTTATCTAGAGGTGGGGGAGATAGGTAATTGCTTCTGAAATCCGACACAAAATGATTCTAACTTACCTTTCATTTCTCCGTGATTTCCGTACATTGGAGGTTCACCGAAGAAACCTCATGGAGCTTCAAGTTTGTGTTCTAGTTCCTCGTGCACACGAATTCGCTGTAGAGGTAACTTTCTACTGGAATGTCGTGATGTAAGGCGGTATGTAAATGTAAACATTTCTCGATTACAAACACGTACAGTTTATAGAAGTAGACAAACTTGTGATTGGAACCTATTTTAGGTGTCTTTTGTTCCATTTAAAGTTAGTTTTTGGTGAGCCAATGATGAGACGTCAAGCTTGAGAACAAAAGAACTGGGCTAGTGCCCACTCATCTGGTGTAATGTATTTCCAACAAAGTTCACGGACTTCAGTGCAAAGTGGAGGTTCATTAGGTATCAGTTACAAATGCCCAGTGAACACACAAACCAGTCCAAGGGGGATTTACTGTGGGTTTTTTTTTGCTTACGTAGTATTCATTTCAAGACTAGCACCTGTTTTCAGAGTTATTCTCTGCCAATTTCAGACGAAGCGGCATGACGCACGGAAAACACGTTTTTTCCAAGCAGAAATGAACAACAAATGGAAGAGTTGTAGGTATCATCTCGGACAACAGAAGATTGCTGTTTTTAGAGGTGACGTGTAATGAATTCTGTAACAAGTTTTCTTCAAGCTTTCTCGTTTGCTTCCTCGTCTTGAATGTGCCTTCTCAATATACATGATGTTCTTTTCGTATTTCGCTTGAACATCGACGTACCGTGTCTTCTTTGTTTTAACAAACGATGCTCAAGTGAGCAAGCCAACTGCATTCCTCCCCTCCTTGAATTCACCCGCAATACACGTCTCGCCAGGAATGCACATAAGTTTACCCTTAAGCCTACTTTCGGACGCACAGTGAAAGTTAGAGACTCGTTTTTCAGCCGCACCACACGAATATGGAACGCTCTTCCCAGCTCAATATTCCCCATAGATTACAATCCGCAGATGTTTAAGACCAATGTGCACAGGTACCTCCTCTCTCTCTCCCCCTCTATGCCTTCGGCCCGTGCTTCCGTCTTGACCCCGGACAATTAAGGGTATTAACAACCCCTTGAGCACGCGCAAATTATAAAAAAAATTACCTGAAAGCATATCTGAAGTGGTTCCCTCCTAAAGCTAAATCTTGTTCGTTGGACGTTCTCTTCCAGTGTTAATCCTTGTGTTTACATTGAAAACTGATAGACTATATGCTTCTGGCTTCATGGAGTCGAGTTTCTTGAGCTGGCCTCTCATTCGTCCAACCACTTCTAATAGGTTAGATTAGGTGCGTTGGTCGTTGTACATCTTGTAGGTGTTTGTAGATCCATTGTGATACGCTTTGGGAAACGTGGTCTTCTCTGCCTCTTCCTCGCGTCCAGTTTCAAGACCTCCTCAAGACCTACATATCTGTTCAGCTTTCAACCAGCCAAATGTCTTTTTGATCGAGCTTCTGGCCGGTTCATCTGCAATGTTAGCGTTTAGATCTCGCATGAAGTACTCCCCTAGCGATCCATATCCAAATCCGCAATGGCACTGACAGCTGTAATGTGGACTGTCCTCTCCTTCTTCCTCGTCGCCACAGCCACCAGCAGATGTAGTCCTGGTCAGAAATAAAGTACTAGATGCACAAGCGGGCAAACAGCTGTGAAGTCGGCTATCTCTCTCGTACTTTATTTCTGGTCGTGGTTAAATCCCATTTCGGCTTCATGGTCGGTTCGGTCAGATGGCAATGGCTAGTTAGTGCTCCGACTACCATCCTGAGTAGCTTTTTATTGCAAGCCAAGAGTTTTCCACTTCTCACGTGTATTATTTATCAGCCAGTTTACAAAGTCATATGATTTAGTCTACTTTCACATCTCAACGAATGTCACCCGCCAAATACGGCCTAAATACACAACAAGCACCGCTATCAACGAAACTTTTTCGCAAAACTGCTCCAACAGATTCACTTGTTCCACATCACCCTGTACACAAACAACCATCGCATACCAAAACAAAACTGAACGAATTGTTTTGATTTCGAATTCCTCCACCACACCAAGTGCATTCAACTGCTGCCAACATGCGCCGACGAAAACTCAACAAACAATCATATCGATTTTGACAATTCTCCTCTTCGTTATTTCACTGCCTCTCCATCGTGTCTGGCACTTCTTCATTCTGTCTGTTTTTCTGCTCCACTGTGTGAGTGTGCAGTAAAGTTTTTTCTTGTTTTTTCCTTTCCGCAAATCATAGAGAACAAAGTGAAAATTTTTTTGATACTAGCTTCGGTGCTGTTTTCTGTTGTTCAATCGCAATAAATTATGTGAATGTTTCATTTTACTTGCGTGTAATTAGTGTGAAAAGTAGCAAATTCAATTTGTCCATCATTGAATCATTTAGCATGGATGATACATCTCAAAGTTCGGCTACAACGCCGATAGTTAAAGAGAACATTCCGTTGATAAATCGACCCAGGAGTCGATGGAACATATTCAGGTGAATCATCCCTTCTCTCAACCCAGCAGAATGTGATAAATGCCCATTGCTCATTGTTGTCTCGGTGTAATCAAAAAAACAAAAGAAAAGTCGCAGTTCAGCTGATTTCTATTCTATATGTAATGGTCTCAATTTTTTGTGATTCATGGTGTTTCAGGGCTCTTATGGCAAGGGATGCGTGAGGATTGCACAGCTGAGTGCATGAGAATTTCTTTATCGATTTCCTAGTGTGAAAAATAGTCATCTGTGGGGTTTGAGTGTGTGTGTGTGCGAAAACATGGCGAGGGGACGGCCACTGCAGTTTGAAAAGAACTCTATGTGACATCAGCCACCTGACTGGTGGTTGATTATACGACGTGGGTGGTTAATTTGCCAACGACTTTGGGCGAATAATCTTTTGGAATGTATCCTTTATGAAGAAATGTGTCTATTTCCTTTTGCTGGGCTTTCTCGTCGGTTGTCCTTGAGATTAATGATTTATGATTGTGAAACCCATTAAGGAAGTTGGCTCCTCATTTGTAAATAATTCAATCCCTGCTGAAAAGGGGCATTATATCAACTTTGTTTTCCGCAATTCATGATGAGCAGTAGGAGAAATAGTGATCGTGTGTGCCTACTGTCAATCTTGCGACGAAAACTATTACATACCTAAAAGCTGGATAACTCTAGAAACCGGAATTAAATCGTGACATTCCTTTCACGTATCCCGTGCAACAAACGAAAAGAAGAAAGATTCTCTTGAGTTAATGCACTGCGAATAAATTTTTGTTTAGAAGGTCACTGAATTCCTGTTTGGGTGCTCGCATGGGTTCATGGAAACTAGGTTGAGCGGGAAATCCGAGCGCTATCAAGTGTAGACTACTACCTGCGCTTATGGAAAACCAGAATAAACGGAACAATCGCAACTGGAAACTTTAAAACTGACGTGATGGGTGCTATCATCTGTACTGTCCTGTATAGAAAGATGTTCTTGTTTACTTACCAGGCCGGCGACTCACGAGGGTACGAGCCTGAGCAATTGCTGCTGGTCTTTGTCATGCAGATTCCAGTCAACAAGCGATGACTTGGTGGCTATACCCGAGGTTCGATCTTCCTTATTCCCGAGCCAGAAGGCTCGGATTCGAATACCCTCTTTCCTGAAGCGCCGTTGCCTGTGCACTCAATTTGGCCGAGCCAGTGTAGGCTTTCGGACCACACACCTCCTGGTACAGCTCGTAGAGCTCGAGAGATATGTTTGTATTTTTAGGCATGACAAATGGCTAGAAGGCACCATTTGCCTTAAAACAAAAGAAATCTGGCCATCACTTAACCTAAAACGGTCACTCAATCTACTTGGACTCAGCAAGCCCTTATTAAGGACCCTCATTGGAGTCATAACCGGGCATTGTGTAATTGGCACTCATGCTCGCATATAGGTGCTCCATATAGTGATTCTTGCAGAAGCTGCGTGGGTGAAGAGGAGGAAGAGAATACTCATCACCTTCTCTGCTCCTGCAGTGCTCTTGCCAGTCGTAGGTTCCTGCACCTAGGAGCCTACTACTTCAGCAGCTGTTTGCCCCCTAGTCCATCTAGTACATTATTTCTGACCATGACTACATCTGCTTGGGGCTGTGGCGAAGAGGAAGAATTAGAGGACACGAAATGGCCAACTAAATCGGTTCATCAGCAGCACCAACTGGTTCCAGCGTTAGGAGAAGTCAATCCGCGTGGTATCACAATGGGCCTACTCTGGCCTAAGTGTGACTGCTCTGCAGCAGTCAGCCGCTACTACCTAACCTAACCTAACCTTTAGGCAATGTTCAGTCATGGTCATGTTCATTTCGATTTTTAGTCTGCATCCAAGGTCTTCTTCATATGACAGTTAGAAGGTTGTAGTATTATATATTTTACATTCACTGAGACGTGGCGTCCATATCATACTTGCTCAAACTTTGAGCCTGTGCGGAGCCCCAGCAACCAATTTTTCTCTCGGATGAACCCTCCCAACAAACAACTGTGCTAGAATGATAAAGACTACTTGTTATTTTATTGCCAGGCCGTCGAGGACCGCCTGAAAGTGTACCACAGGTTGAGAATGGCTGTCCTAGAATACCATTGGAGTATGGAGTCAAACTCAACAGTCAACAAGGTCTTCTTTCTCCGCTAATTTTTCCAATGGTTTCTCCAACGATTCATTTGCGGTCAGAGTGACTATAGAACGGGCTCCACGTGTGTCATCACACACACACGATCTTTGAGTCTCTACCCACCAATTGACTATACACCAATAACATGTTTTGGGCACAGCTACTCTTTAAAGTCTAAAGATCGTTGTCACTGCACTGTTCGTATAATTTTCCACCGATTTCACATTCAATTCATGTCAAGAAGTTCCTCGTGGCACTTGAGATCGCTTTGTTCAAGTGACACGTCTTCGATACTTGCTTCTATTGAAACGCAATGTTTATTGCAATTTTCTTAGATGTCTACACGATTCCTACAAATGCATTCGTTATCGCCCATCCAGAATCACAAAAGTCTAAACGAGTACACACAATTCATCGCCTTCTGTTATTATGAAAAGAAATCTCTGAAATATCGCAAGCCACACATGCACAGAGTCTGTTCCCCTTCTACATCAACTTCTACATCACTCTTTCACAAGATCAAACACTTATCACTCTCAGCACAGCGGCTAAAAAAAAGTTCGCAACTCAAGAGCATATCTGTTCGCAAATACCCCAGTTACCACTCTTATCTCAAAAATGCATATTTCTCACCACATATGTACGATTCGATGCTTTCCAGTAATCTTGACTCATTTTGTGAAACATTTTACTTCGATAGTCAGCAAACTGCACCCGAAATGACTGAGTGTCACCTTTTAGCTTTTGCATTAAATGTTATGACATGGAGTTGGCTCGTAATTTGATTAGGTAATTACGTAATTGTAGCATTTATGGCAACGTACTCCATTAGGTAATTGCATGAGGTGTGTGTTTCTGTATCCTATAATTGGACAAGTGGTCGCCCCAGTAAGGACTGGAGAGCATTGCAAGCATTGATCAAATAGTTCGCACCACAGAGTGTCTCATGGTTAAAGTCTTGTGCCTCGGAGAGGGGTAAACAGCAGGAATTCTTCTGCGAAATGAGCTGTTGATTAACAAACAACCCTACTCTTAGTTTCTGTACCATATTCCAATTTGTTATTCTTTTTGTTTTTCTTCCAGCTGCTGGGGGCGGGCGTGGCGAAAATGGTTTTCGGCCCGTGAACTTCGCGCTCGGACAGTCCACTTGGGACGTCCGACAAGCGATAAATTCCCACCGAATGAGATACGAAATCAAAAGTACAATTTCTTAACGTTTCTGCCGTTGGTGCTCTTCGAGCAGTTCCGCTTCTTCCTGAATTTGTATTTCCTCTTGATGGCACTGAGTCAGTTCATTCCGGACATCAGAATCGGTTATCCGTACACGTACTGGGGACCATTATGCTTTGTCCTTATGGTCACAATATGCCGTGAAGCAGTGGATGATTTTCGTCGCCATCAACGCGATCACGAGGTCAATTCGCAGAAATACAAACGTCTAGTGGCAACCGGGGAGCATGGCTACGAAATGGTTTCGTCGTCGAAATTGAAAGTCGGCGATGTTATCATTGTGGAGAAGAACGAACGAGTGCCGGCAGATCTGATCCTCTTGCGGACGAGTGACAAGAGTGGGTCGGTTTTCGTGAGAACCGATCAACTTGATGGTGAGTGGAAGCAAATCTTATGCAAACCAAAAAAACCTAACCTGTTCTTTGTGATCAGGTGAAACCGATTGGAAGTTGCGCTTGGCTGTGCCTTTGACCCAAAAACTGAACAAGGACTCGGAGCTGTTCAACATAGACGCGAACGTGTACATTGAGAAACCGCAGAAGGACATCCACTCGTTCATCGGAACATTTGCAATGGTAAGCGATGAAACTGAATCTCTCCGCGCACTTCTAAGACTCTCTTTGCCCGGTAGCAACACGAGGAGAGCAGCTTGAACGTCGAGAACACCCTATGGGCGAACACGGTGGTAGCTGCTGGTACGGCAACAGGCATTGTCATATACACAGGCTGTGAAACTCGGAGTGTCATGAACAATTCCCAACCGCGTTCGAAAGTAGGACTCCTCGACTTGGAAATCAATGGACTCACGAAGGTATTAACCCCCAGCCTGCAAATTAACCACAAATGTACTTAATTGACCTTCCATTCTAGGTCCTCTTCTTTGCAGTCCTCGGTCTTTCCCTGGTAATGATGATACTCAAAGGTTTCAACGGCCCCTGGTATCGTTACATGTTCCGATTCGTTTTGCTCTTCTCCTACATCATCCCGATCAGTCTTCGGGTCAATTTGGACATGGGCAAGGCCTTCTACTCGTGGCAAATGCAGAACGATCCAGAGATTGCAGGAACAGTGGCCAGATCGACAACGATTCCCGAGGAACTCGGCCGAATATCATATGTTCTCACTGACAAAACCGGGACACTGACTCAGAACGAAATGGTCTTCAAGAAGATCCATCTGGGTACTGTGTTCTACGACAGCGATACGTTCCATGACATCGGCGACATTATTCAGAGCTTGTCGCCACTGATACACAGTGGTGGCGGAGAGACGGGACCCAACAAGCCGCTGATGTATGCAGGGAGCAGAATGCGACGGCCGGAAGGTTGGCGCGAGTGGGAGGCGGTAAAGGCCTTGGCTCTCTGCCACAACGTCACCCCGGTGACAGACGACGACACCAGCAGCAACAACAGCAAGGGAAGCTCCCCAACGAAGTCAGTGATAAACATGGAGGTTAAGGAAGAAACGGAAGAGATCACCTACCAGGCGTCGAGTCCCGACGAGATAGCCTTGGTCAAGTGGACCGAGCAAGTTGGACTGACCCTAATCGCCAGAGACATCAACTCGATGACTCTGAAATTCAAAGCACCACTGAAGTCCACTGAAAAGAATGCTCCCTATCTGCAGAGAGACGAAATCTCGTCCTCACCATCCACGAGCAGCGCGAGCACTGCATCGCTGAGCTCAGTGACCAACAGAGCCACCAGTGCGACCGCGGTGAAAGAAGACCTGCTTCACTTTCAGATCTTGCAGATCTTTCCTTTTACCAGCGAATCCAAGCGAATGGGAATCATTGTGAAGGAAAGCAGTTCGGGCGAGATCACGTTCTATCTCAAGGGCGCCGACGTGGTGATGACAAAGATTGTCCAGTACAACGACTGGTTGTGTGAGGAATCTGGCAACATGGCACGCGAGGGTTTACGGACACTGGTGGTGGCCAAGAAGGTTCTCACCGAGGAGCAGTACAACGACTTCGAGACGCGCTACAATGCGGCCCGTTTGAGTGTCTCCGACCGCGTGGCAAAAGTTGCCGCGGTGGTTGAGTCCCTCGAACGCGAATTGGAGCTCATCTGCTTGACAGGCGTCGAGGACCGTCTGCAGGACGGCGTTCGACCGACTCTGGAGATTCTGCGAAACGCCGGAGTACGCGTGTGGATGCTGACTGGGGACAAACTGGAGACCGCTTGTTGCATTGCAAAGAGCTCCCAGTTGATTGGACGGAATCAAGCGCTTTATGTGCTGAAGAACGTCAAGACGCGAACAGACGCTCATTTGGAGCTGAATCAGTTCCGCAAGAAACAGGGCTGTGCCTTGGTGTTGTCGGGTGAGAGCTTGGAAGTCTGCCTGCTGTACTATCGGCCTGAATTTATGGAGTTGGCCACAGCTTGCCCAGCAGTCGTATGCTGCCGCTGTAGTCCCACGCAGAAGGCAATCGTGGTGTCTTTGATACAAGCGCACACGGGAAAGCGCACGTGCGCCGTGGGTGATGGAGGAAACGACGTGAGTATGATCCAACAGGCCGACGCTGGAGTTGGTATCGAGGGACGTGAGGGACGTCAGGCATCTCTGGCTGGCGACTTTAGTATTCCACAATTCTCACACATAGCCAAGCTGTTGCTGGTGCACGGCAGAAGGTCGTACAAGCGATCGGCCGCTCTGTCGCAGTTCGTCATTCATCGTGGCCTGATTATAACCACCCTACAAGCTGTATTTTCTGCGGTCTTCTACCTGAGCTCAGTGGCTCTTTATCAAGGTTTCCTCATGGTCGGTTACTCAACACTGTACACAATGTTTCCGGTGTTCTCGCTTGTCCTTGACCAAGATATCACATCGACAACGGCCGTCAAGTATCCGGAACTGTACAAAGATCTGTTCAAGGGCCGCAGCTTAAGTTACAAAACATTCTTCATCTGGGTACTGATCAGTATCTATCAGGGTGGTGTAATAATGTACGGAGCGCTGATATTGTTCGAAGACGAATTCATACACATCGTGGCGATTAGCTTCTCCGCCTTGATACTGACGGAGCTGATCATGGTGGCACTGACAATTCGCACATGGCATCGGTGAGTTTTTGTTGAAATGCCGAGTGTAGGATGTTCTGTAACTGGTGTTCTATTTGCAGGTTGATGGTGCTGGCCGAGTTGTTCAGTTTAACGCTTTACCTACTGTCGCTGGTTGTGCTTCATGAATACTTTGGTGAGTTGACTGAGACTGATTTGTTGAGTTCTTGGGTTTATTTTATGTCTTTCCTTGCAGATTGGGAGTTCATCTGGTCGTACGATTTCCTCTGGAAGGTTTCCATCATCACTCTTATCTCGTGTCTACCACTATATATCATAAAATTCCTAAGAAAGAAATGTTCACCACCATCGTATCTTAAGCTCTCATAAATTCCTCCCCTCCTTGCCTTGTCCCACGACGAAAGAATAAACCACAAGTCGCTTTCTTTCCACAACGATGCTGACAGCTCTATTCTCAATTACTTTAACTATCTCACCTGGCCATCGCTGTCAGCTCCAGAGACCAGGAGGAAGAAACCTGTAGAACTCAAATTTAGCTTATTTATACTATTTTATTTAATTGTTTTCTTGATTTGATGTTTTTGTTAAAAATTCAATGACGTGTGTGTCACTCTTTGTGATCAGAAATTAAACTACCAATGTTGAGTTCAATTTTGTTCATCGCTTCCAGTAGAAGAGAGATGAGAGCTTTTGTTCACAGGTGAATGCAACGCGGTTTCCTTGTTCTGAACGAACCGTCGAACCCTCGTAAGATGTTCCGTAAAAAACGAAATTGCTTGCACTTCTTTAGGGTCAGACTCTCACACAAGAGCTTTCTTCTGTCTTTTGGATCAAAATATAGAATGTCTGACCCTCGCCAAATCTTACGGTTCACACTGACTCCTCAGAGCTTGAGGTGGTCAGACTCTCACACAAGGACAGCAAGGGTCAAAGGGAGGAGAGAAATGAATTTGCAATCGGTGACACATTGAATGTTAAACGCTTGAGTTCGACCAGTAAGAGTGCATCAAACTGAAGACCTGTTTCGAGTTCGATGGCTTTGCTGGGAACCACACTTCTTCCTCCAGCCGCGTGGCTTTAATCTTGATTAGCTAATTTGTTTTAATCTGCATTTTAAACTTCTGTTAGACATAGAGCGCATAGAAATAAGAACATTTTTTTGAACGTGATATATGAATATGCTTTCTTTTTCAAACCATCTTCCGAATTTCGTCCTCCACCAAATCTTTTGCTTGTTTGTTTGTTTTTTTACCAATACCGATATAAAATGTATATTATTCTTGTTTTCCTTTTTCTATTAACCTGTGCTTCTTCAGTCTTCGACTAAGATCGAGTGTGAAGATGTTAAAACTGAAAAAAAATGATATGTTTCCAAAACGATCTACGTTGTTAGTTATTTATGAATAAATTTAAACAATTAATGAGAACACAAGAGATATGATGTGAAAATGAACAATTATGTAAAAGAATTAATGTAGTTTTTAAGGAATATAATACAATTCTAATCTGTAAGTCTAAACAAAAAAAAAACAAAGAAGTGAAGAGAAGAGAAGAAGAAACAAAACCAATTAATCCTGAGGTGTATTTAATAAATACTCCCGAAATGAAAAATTTGAAAACTGAAACTTTACAGGCTTTCGTAAGCAAAATTTAAATTCAATTCATATTTATGAAACGAAAAGTGATCATAACACATTTGAAATAAAATATTTTCAATAAAAAATTAAAAGAAATTAAATCGGAGTGTTTTATTTGAATCATACAACTTCGAGGTATCTTTGGTCCTGTTTGCGTTGAAGGTTCTTGGAGAAGGAGATTCAACCACGAACTGTACGGGCTGTACAGCGACATGAGTCTAGTCAGGCGTCTACGGATTCAACGCCTAAGATGGCTAGGCCATGTAGAGCGCATGGACAACACTGCTCCAGCCCGAAGAGTCTTCGACTCCGAACCAGTGGGACAACGCAATAGAGGACGACCACGAACCCGATGGCGCACTCAAGTGGAGAAGGACCTCAACCAACTTGGAGTGCGAAATTGGAGGCAGCTGGCTAAAGAACGTGCCAGCTGGAGAGGATTGTTGACCGAGACCCAGGTTCACCCCGGACTGTAGCGCCACAAGAAGATGAAGAAGTCTTATTTGAAATCCCAACTCCAGTCGACTGGGGTAGTCCTCCCACATGGATTTGGAGAAGTCGGCACAGCCATTAAAACGCTGAAGAACAGATGACTTGCCAGCATATCTCTTCAGTGCCGGTGACGAAGTTCTGACAGGGAGTATGCACAGATCATCTGTAGAATTTGGGAGGACGGACGAAAGCATGGCCGTCGATTGGAATATCAGTGCCGTATGCCCCGTCCGCAAAGAAGACAATGCTATTTCTTGCAGCAACTACAGAGGTATAGCCTTTTTCAAAACGTCGCCTATACCTTATAGACTGTCTGTCCAACGAACTCTGAGAAGTCTAAGCCCGTTCTTGACCACACTAATCGGCGCGTACCACTGCGGCTTCCAGCTCGCAAATCGACTATAGACTTTCACACCGAGGCCTGGAGAAGGCGAACGAGTTTCGCAACATTTTCTCACAATTTTCTTATCAATATTAAAGCCGCATGCCACAACGCATTCAATCAATTTGCCATCAAGGGACTGTTCGAAGCGATGGCCGATGGCATTTGGGATCTCGGGAAAATTAATCCGGTTGTCGGACCACGCTACTCTAACACACACGCGATGTACTGTGCAGTTCGGTTCAAGAACATCAGAGCCGTTCGTAACCTGCATTCGATTTTGGCAAGAAGATGCGCTGTGTTCTGATTTATTCTATTTGGTACTGGAGTAGAGCAGGTAACTATAAACACGGAAGGCAACTATCTTCTATCGATGTCATTGACGTCGTGGGACGTTCTCAAGGCGTCGTAGTGGAAGCTTTCGCGGCGGCTGAAGAACAGTCGAAACGCTTTGGACTTAAAGTCAATTATGATAAGACTAAATATGAGCTGCCTCGCACCACCACATCATAATCATAGCTTAAAATTTTTCCTACCTCGGGGCAAACATGAACTCGACGAACGACATCTTAAAAGAGTCTCTACGTAGAAGCGCTCTTGTAACCGATATTACTTTGTCCTGTCGAAACAATCGCGCGGTTCCAACGCGCCGTAGTGGAAGCTTTCACAGCAATTGAGGGAACAGGCGAAACGAGCTGGTCAACGAAGACAAAACCAAATATATGCTGTCGAGCAAAAAACGATCCGCCGCACACCACTTAGGCCAAAACGTCACAATCGACAGCTACAATTTCGAGGTAGTGAAGGAATTTGTCTCGGGGGAAACGTTTACTCCACGAATGATCCCCAGTACAATCGCCCTTGGCAACCGATGCTACTTCGGTCTGTCAAAACAACTTGCCTCGAAACTCCTGACTCGAAGGACCAAAGTCATGCTATACAAAACCCTTATCCTGCCATTCCTACTTTATGGAGCCGAAAGCTGGACATTAAGTAAGGCTGCAGAGCTGATTCTTGGTGCCTTCGAAAGAAAAATTCTACGTCGGATACATGGTCCCGTCTGCGAGGAAGGCGAATGGAGGAGAAGAGACAACTGCGAACTCTAGGAGCTGTACAAGGATGTGGATGTAGTCCGGAAGGCAAAAATCCGTAGACTACACTGGCTCGGCCACATGGAGCTAATGGACAACAACGCTCCAGCTAAAAGGGTCTTCGAATCCGAGCCTCTTGGTTCGAGAAGAACGAACCTCCGGTACGGAGATTAAGTCATCGCGGATGTAAGACAGCTTGGCCTTGACTGGAAGCAGCGTGCCCAGGCCCGTCACCGATGGAAGGCAGCAATTGCTCAGGCCCAGACCCTTCATGGTTCGTCTGCCTGATAAGTAAGTAAGTCGAAACAACTGGACTAGAAGCTCCAAAACCAATGCTCTACAAAACTCCTACTTTGCCATTTCTTTATGGATTCGAAAGTTTGACTCTTAGCAAAACTGCAGAGTTAATTGTTCGTGTCATCGAAAGAGAAACTGTCCATCGAATATTGGGTGCTATCTGCGAAGAAGGAGAACTCTAGGAGCTGTACCAGGATTTGGATGTAATCCGAATAGCACAAATCTGTCTACGACATTGAGCGCTTGAACAACAACGCCACAACAAGTAGGGTCTTTGCATCCGAGACTCCTGGTTCGAGAAGAGGAAGACTGGACCTACTGTATAAAGACCAAGTCATGGCGGACGCGAAACCGAATGCTATTGATGACTGGAAGCAGAGTGCCCAGGACCGTCAACAATGCAATGCAGCTATATCAGACTCGGACCCTCCATGGGTCGTAGGCATGTTAAGTAAGTACGTTTCGTTTGATTGATTGCAAATTAATTTTGATGTGATTCTTTATTACGATCCCTTTGATCCCTCAGTCTCAGTTCTAGAATTTTCTTCTGTCTGTTTGAATCAAAATATAGAATCTCTGACCCTCGCCAAATCTTACGGTTCACACCGACTCCTCAGAGCTTGAACTAGAGCAAAGCTTGTAGACAAACATATTTCTTTAGACAATGTTCAGCCTTATCCCTGGACAAAATTGGCCTTTCGATTGCGACAGCACTAGCCTCTGATGCCAAGGGAGCCTGAAGCCCTGGAAATGAGGCTAACATGTTCGATTCTAAGCCTTCAAAGACAATAAGAAAAATAACGAATTGTACAGAAACGGACATTTTATTGAACATAGGCTTATGTATAAAGTACAATATTATTTTACGTAATAAGTATGCTTACTTGATACTTAACAGTTAAAGTTATATTAATAATTCAAAAACAGTGCAATTAAAATATAAAATATACGCAAGTAACAGAGATGACGACGTTGGATAGCTTTCTTTTTTTTTCTGTTCTTCCATGCAATCACCTTCATTGCTACAAGTTAATTTAATTAAAACTGGTTTTCTAGAAGACCAGAGCCTCCATGCGTCTTACGCATGAAAAGTAAGTTAAACTGTCTCCAATGCAATGTGTGTTGAAGTAACTTTCTTGTTTATCGAAAACTGACAACTCGTCAAGCTCGTCAGTTTGTCGTTGAGTAGAATAGACGTAAAGAGGAGCACGAGTCGCCTTAAAATGTCTCCACGAAGTCTAAACCACTAAACCCAGCAGGATGAATATCGATTTAGCCTCGATCTCGAAGAAACCGCCAATTGATTTCGCCAACACATGCAAGTATTTAAACCAAAATCCTTCCTCGCAACTTAACCTGTTTCAATTTGTTTGTCCTTTTATTTTCTAAAATATATCTTTAAAAAAAAGTTTTATTATGATAACAATAAATATGTTTAAACACCTACAACTAAGGGAAACCTAACCTAATGACGTCTGTGGCGGTCTGATTTCCTCCTTAAATTGGTGCAGGAACGTGGAGCGACCTTACTTCTGGCGGCCCCCAACACTAAGGTCTGAAGATTCCTATTTCTCTTTAGCTTTATGCGGAGGTTCTTCACGTGGAATTTCTTCGATTTTGCTAAATTTGAATTGGTTTTATTTTCTTTTGGAAGAATTTTTGCTTTATCAATTTTCAATTTCAATTCACGAAGGTTAAGAGTTTTACCAATGCTACGAGTCTTGGATTCCTTGCTGCGTTTACATTCACTCTGAGCTTCGGCAACGCCATTCGCTTTAGATTCGTCATTCTCTCTGGATTCGTCTCTCACACTGGATTGGCCACTCGCTTTGGATTCGCCACTCGCTCTGGATTCGCCACTCGCTGTGGATTCGCCACTCTGTCTCGATTGATCATTGGCATCGGTCCCATCTTTAACATTGGCTTCACATTCAGCCGTTATTGTCGATGTGCTGCTAGTTATCGAGCCCCTACCTTTCGCAACATTTAAGTCACTCTCACTCGGATGTCCGAGATCGACTCTATTTGATGAACTTGATTTCCCATTGCACTCGGTCATTAATGATGAATTGGTAAACTGATAAGAGTCCGGTTGAGCTGACTGATGATGCGCCAGTATATGCTTTAGCACGTCTGTCACATGCGCATCTAACGAGACGCTGCCCAGGTCGAAGGAATCCGAGTAGAATGTGTTTGCAGATGCTTCATTATCTCTTGACTCCATGTCTTTATTCACATCATCAGGATCAACTTGTTCCTCTTTAATTTCGATTTCTGGGCAACTCTCATTCATCGTTTGGATCTGGTTGGCTATCTTTAACGGAATGTGAAACTCATCGACTGCTCCCCAGTATTTGCGTGGTCTTTTGTTGCCTGTTGACGGTCCTGGTAGTGATACGCTTTGTTGTTGTTTCTTGACACCGCTGTCTAGTCCTGAATCGACTTTAGGTCTCGCAGTAGTCGTTGTGTTTGTATAAAATTGCGATTTTCCTACAAGAGGGGATTGAAAAGCGGCTTGAAAACCTGTAGAGGAATGTGCAGACCCGTCCGCAACTGTGGTTGTGTGTATTTGAATCATTGGGATATTGTTCACAGCTGGATTGGAATTCGGGGTTGTCTTCTCCATTGGACCATTGTTGCCCGTGAATTCTACTTCATCAACTATTTCAGTCTTAATTTCTGGTGGATTGACTACTGCTGGTGTAATCTGTGGTATAATCTGTGCTGTGGTTGCATTTTGTGGTGTTTCATTCGTTTGGCTGTTTCCAGGAATAGTCTTAAAGCCACTCATTGCCATGTTTTGAGCTTGACTTGCAGACTTTGGTATACAAAACGCCGGCGGAGAATTTGGGTCGTATATATCATCGGGAATTTTGAAGACAGTAGGTGGGGTCTGTTCAACTGTTTCCACTGGTCTCTTCTGAACCAATGCGACAGTCGATGTTAACGTTGGAACGGTGCTGACTCTGGGATTGTTCAGTGGAAACTTCGAACTTGTGGATAGGGTAGTCGTTCCAGATTTGGTCTTAAAAGTGATACTTGACGTCGGCGGAGCGTTTGTAATTTTGTTTATTATTCCACACACAGATGGCGTGTTCGGTAATTTGGTTACTGATTTGATTTGTATTGGTTTTTGCTTCGCGGTTATTGTTGTTATTGGCAAATGCGGTTTTACGTTCACCGGTGTTAGGGCAACATCTTTACTGGATGCTGATGAGCTCACAGATTTAACGATCAGAGGCTTGGTGGGCAGAGGCTTGGTGGGCATATAACTGTGCGAAGGGGGACCCTCCCTTTGAATCTTTACGGGTGACAGTTGTTGGGCTTTAACACTTGCAGCAGGTATTACCCGTCGAGACTTCACATTTGTACCAGGTGGTAGTCCCTTGATTATTTGAAGTGTCGATGGCTTCTGCAAGATCACCGGGTTCTGCTGATCTGGTACGACTGCATTGATGACGGGCGGTGATGATGACGGGACACCACATGGTCCAACGCAGTCTTGCTGCAAGACATTTGGTGCAAGAGCACCGATGGGGACGACAGTTTGACTTATTTTTTTAGTCCCAGTAACTTGTATAGATCTAGATTGTGGTGAGGATGAAACAATCGTAAATTTCTTGACTTCCGCAGTATTAGTATTGCTGCCTTCGCCAGTATTCCCTGATTCTGACAGAGCGTTTAGACCCGATCTGATATTGGTCAGTTTTTTTACGGCTACTTTCATATTGTTATTTTGGCAGTTTGGGAGAACTATACCATTGACACCAATAAAGAATTCCTCTTGTATGTCGGCGAGTCGTTTTTGCACACGGATATACTTCAAGTAGAAATTGTTGAATTGCTGCATTTGAACTTTACAAACCTTACAAATGTAGTGAGGCAGACCGTCTGTCTCGGAAAACTGTAACGACAATAAGGCGGAATTGATTATTAAATGGAAACAATCTTAGAAGTGCAACGATTGTTATGTGCTGCTCTATCCGTAAATGCTCAACCCTGAGCATTAGACAAATTCTTACCATAATGTTTGTGGCATCACCAAAGGCCTTCCGCAGAACTGTGTTCTCAGTGCTGAACAGATTATCAAAAGGAGGATTGTAGTTCTCACAAACCCGGCAGGCTAGCCATTTTTCACCAGCGTGTCCTGCATACACAAATAATACAGACATTTATAGACAGTCAATTCAGTGGTCGACATGAATAGCTCACTCTTTAGGTCTCGCAAACAAGGTCCACACGCTGTTATGGAAGAGAACGAGGCCAGATGCGATGGCAACAAAGTTTTCGCCACACCAATCCAATCACACACACGCAGCACTATTAAACCGAATTGATTTACACGCGAACACAGATCGCAGGATGATTTGGAAACTTTGTGACATGCGTCGCAGTATGTTTTGTTTTGAATATTTCTGAAGGCCTTATTGCATCTGCAACATTTTGTGAATTTTTCCTGCAACAAGAGGTTAGACATTGTTGTTGAAGCCCGTGAAATCTCAAAGATGATTTTATTTACCATATCGCTATCGATCTCCATGGAGCCGCTTAAAGCAAGAGTTATCTTGTCCAAAGTGTCCGTATATTTGACCCCAAATATATTCAAAATTTTAATATCATCTTGCGGGAAATAAATGGTTTCATTTTTACGGTCATCGGCCAAGTGAGGTTTAAACAAAATTTTTCGCTTGGCTTCGATAACGGCTCGCTTAAGCTCAATCCAATACTGCGGATAAAATTCTGTGTAAGTCACACAATCAAATGGAAACATACGGCAGTCAGCCAACCAACCTTTTGCCACTTTATAATTGGCATAGTCACCCTGATGTTAAATGAGTTCAGTTTCTGTGCGATTTGTAACCAGATTTTTTGCTTCTGTTCGATAGAAATATAAGGGCTTAACAGCTCTTTGCCATTCACTTCCATTTGCCTTATAAGAATTTCTTTTTGCAGCGCCACCGGTTCCGAGTAAACAAATGGAGGTTTCTCATTCACCTACAGATGAAAACAAGCAAAAACCAAATTGATATGTGCACAAGCCGTTAATCATCACACTCACTAATTGAGCATAAGTCAAAGGTGTCTTGGGTGCTACTTTCAACATCGCATAGAAGTGGTGCCACCTGGTTGATGTATCCTCTTCCTTAATTTGTGTTTGCAAAGATAAAAAGAGCTGCAGTAGCGCATACCACTTGTTTATGCATTCAATAACTGAAAATGGTGAAGAAACGATAAGTTTCATTCATCAGGTTGAAGAAAATACTTGTGTACCGGGCTTCTGAAGGGAATTGGACATCTTAGCCCAGGCGAAGTTGTTCTTTCGCATATTATTGTAGTCCGGGTGTGATGTATCGTAGATACATGGAAAAAACTTCACTAGGGATATTAGATTGGATTCGAATTTGATATCTTCTTCGGTGCCCATTTCGGCTACCTTCCCTGCAAAAATGATTGCCATTTCAATGGAAATTGAAAGTCTGCACAACAAAAAAATCACAAATAACAAAATGTAGAAAAACTCTTCGACTTTCGGGAAATTATATGAAACTAGGGACAAACTGACTATATGGAACGATTGACAGGTGTCAGTGTATGAGAAAATAGTGGGACGTCAGCAACGCAAGGAACGTCATGGAAATGAGGATGAAGAACAGGGTTGTTAAAGAGCGCATTAAGAGGTCCCTAGATAGGCTCCTTGGGAATTCTGACTGACGTCCAAATTTGATGGATGACTAATTTGCAAGACTAAATTTCAAAACTAGACTAAACGAAGAAAAATGAAGAATGTCGTTTTGCTTATTTACAGTTGTGTAGTGATGAAATGACAAATGAAAAAATTGAGAATGCAATTGGCGAATCGACCTCTATAGTCAGTGCCCTCTGGTATCCCTTATCCCAAAATTATGACAGCTCATACGCGGGAACAAAATTGTATTGAAAATTCAAATTTGGCTAAAAATTCAATTCGGGAAATTACATATCAAATTATTAACTCCGGGTATAGTTTTTGGTGGAATACCCAGAAAAGGTGTACCAGTTCTGTAATAAGTGGTTGTCAAGCTCTCAGAAGTGATATTTTACTCAATGAAAAATGTGTTTGTGTGCTTAATTGGAAGTATATATACATATATTAGTATGAATGTATACATTTTTGGTTTGTTTTAGTTCTTTAAAGTAGTGTTATGCAAAAACTATGCCAATTAAACTCTTGACAATCGCTTTATACAAAACTTGGGCACTTATACTCTACATTTAAACATTATTTTGATTAAAAGGTGTTAATTTTCCCTTTAAATTCGCTACTTCAAACCACCACCGTATTTCGAGGTTTCAATGTAAATTCCTATCCCTTTACGATCCGTCAGAAATTTGCCTAAGAAAGTTAGTACCAAAAAACTCCGACGGAGTCATATGTCGATTGGCCAATAGTTTATTCTGCACTATACCAACTAAATGGATAATGAATTCGGCCGCAGGCTTAATAATTCACAAAATCAAACTGAATCTGCGAATTTCGATAATCGAAGTGGTCACTGGTTGTCACTCATTTTTTGACACTTTGGCCATGTGACAGTTAAACTACAAATCTGGTCTGACTGGTTTTCGATGCAATTGCGTTAAAAGTTCGACTTAATATTTTGTACAGAAAGATTTCACAATTTTGACGTCATTTAGGCGGACTTAAAGCCAAAAATCGCCTATACAGAGATAGTCAACTTCTACCACTCTGGCCCCTTGATTTCTTTTGCTAGCATTTTTTTATTATAAAATCTCCAAAAACGAGTTGTGAATACAGAGTGTTCTAAGAGCAACATGAAGCTACTCTATCCCCTTAAAAAATAAAATAGCATGCGTGACTAGAGAAAATTCAGAGATAGGCAATGGGTTGAGTTGACTATCGCCGTAAGACCATATTTCCGTTTGAAGCAAAAAACAAACGATCTTAAACAACTTAGGCGCTCCTTGCAACGGTGGGGATTCATACCCGTGATACACAGAATACACGGTTCCCGCGTCTTATTTTTTAAATATGACGTCAGACGAATATCGCAGATTAAAATTAGTACAAATCATATAATAGACAAAATAGACAAATTATATAATAACTATAATGGATTATGTTCAAATTCCACTTTAAGACCGGGAATAATAAAAACTTTTTTAGATGCAAGATGTATTTCAGAAATTGGAGTTTACTCACCGAATATGGTAACCAAGTGACGTCACGGGAGTTTGACATCAAATGAACATTTTACCTTGTATTCTGTGTATTATATTTCATACCTAAGAATGATGTACTTACTTACTTACTTATCAGGCAGACGAACCATGAAGGGTCTGAGCCTGAGCAATTGCTGCCTTCCATCGGTGACGGTCCTGGGCACGCTGCTTCCAGTCATCAAGGCCAAGCTGTCTTGCATCCGCGATGACTTGGTCTTTGTACCGGAGGTTCGGTCTTCCTCTCCTTCTCGAACCAGGAGGCTCGGATTCGAAGACCCTCTTTGCTGGAGCGTTGTTGTCCATTCGCTCGATGTGGCCGAGCCAGTGTAGTCGACGGATTTTTGCCTTCCGGACTACATCCACATCCTTGTACAGCTCGTAGAGTTCGCGGTTGTGTCTTCTCCTCCATTCGCCTTCCTCGCAGACGGGACCATATATCCGACGTAGAATTTTTCTTTCGAAGGCACCAAGAATCAGCTCTGCAGCCTTACTTAATGTCCAGCTTTCGGCTCCATAAAATAGGACTGGCAGGATAAGGGTTTTGTAGAGCATGACTTTGGTCCTTCGAGTCAGGAGTTTCGAGCCCAGTTGTTTTGACAGACCGAAGTAGCATCGGTTGCCAAGGGCGATTCTACGTCGGATCTCCACTACGATGTCATTCGTGGAGTTTACATTTGCCCCGAGGTAGACAAACTCCTTTACTACCTCGAAATTGTAGCTGTCGATTGTAAAGTTTTGGCCTAGGTGGTGTGCGGCGGATCGTTGTTTGCTCGACAGCATATATTTTGTTTTGTCCTCGTTGACCTTAAGACCAGCTCGTTTCGCCTGTTCCTCAATTGCCGTGAAAGCTTCCACGATGGCACGTTGGGACCGTGCGACAATGTCGATGTCATCCGCGTATCCCAACAGCTGGACTGACTTGTAGAAGATAGTGCCTTCCGTGTTGACCTTTGCCCGCCGCACTATCTTCTCCAGTACCAGATTGAAGAAATCACACGACAGCGCATCTCCTTGCCGAAATCCGGTGCAGGTTTCGAACGGTTCAGAGGTTTTTGAACCGAACTGCACGGTGCATCGCGTATGTGTTAGCGTGGTGCGACACAACCGGATCAGTTTTCCCGGGATCCCGAATTCGGCCATCGCTTCGAATAGCTCCTTGCGATGAATGCTGTCGTATGCGGCTTTAAAATCGATGAAAAGATGGTGAGTATCGATTTGAAACTCGCTGGTCTTCTCCAGGATCTGCCTTAGTGTGAAGATTTGGTCTGTAGTCGATTTGCCGGGCCGGAAGCCGCACTGGTACGTGCTGCCTGTGGCCAGGCTTTTGGCTTTTTTGTAAAAGGCCCGTATTTTTTGCTTGTCCCTAGACTCTTCGATATCCTTGAGCTGGGAGGTTGCGAGAGACCTTTTCTTCAGGCGTAGAAGCTTTTTCTCCTCCCGTCTTCTAGCCCGGTACTCCTCTTGCGCTGCTCTTGTTTTCCGTTGCAGCGCTTTTTGCCACCAAAGCAGAATTCTTATATCTAGATATCTGTCAGAGTGATGGTCCGTGGCGTTGTGGGTATTTGCGTCGACCCCAACCTCGACATCGTAGGTTCGATTCCTGCTCTGTGCGACGAAAACAATTTTCACGGCCCCACCTTTTTCGAGTCACTGACAATGCTCAAAGAGTATTTCCTGTCTAGAAAAAGCTTCAAAGCAAACAAAGCCGTTCGGATTCGGCATTAAACTGGGGGTCCCTTTCACTCCCGAGAGAACAATAGCACGCGCAACAGGAGTGGTTGCTGAGAAGCTAGGCCCTGGCCCCCTACGGCCTGTAGCGCCACCCATATTATATATTCTATTATTATTATTATTATAGATATCTGTCAGAAATACCACGAATAATTTCGAAACAGATCGATACGAGGACGATCCTGTTTTCGCTCAATTCAATTTCGTTCCGGTCCGAAATGAAACAAAACTCAGCGTAACATTTCTGTTCATTACCAAAAATCAATCAATAAAAAAAGAATTCTATCTTTGTATCTTTTTACGATTTAATTTAGAACTGGAAATAACGACTATGCTGGTGAGATTTTTTCTTCAATGCAAACCAGGTGCCAAACCCAGTTCCATTTCCATGAATTCCTTATATCTTCGCAACGTCTTTACGTGACACTTCAACTTCAATATGTCGACTTCACCCCTTTTCACGTACCCCACAACTCCATCAACAGCCCAAAAAAAAAAATTAAAGCCAAAAAAGTAAACGTATAAGCTTGTATATCGATACAAATTTATTTAAAACCAAGCATGGTCTTAGCTGTATAGCTTTCTACATTCTGATCAAGGTGATGCGTCAGTAGGCAAATCACTCTTCAGTTTGTTCTTCTTGATCGACGCTAGTATTGGTATTCAATGAATAAACGTCTGTTATTTGTAAGAAACTGTTTTCAGTCCTGTACGATCTCTCGACAACACGATCAATCAGCGAGGATTGCTGTAGATGCCCTATGTCGGTGGTTTGTTTCTGACTCCCTTCCACTTCTTCTATTATATCATAGTCATCATCGTCGTCTGGCAGAAGTGTGCTATGCAATGCTATATCTGTGTGCAATCGCATTTCAGTACTCTGTACTACATCAGGTAAGAACATACAGTGCTCAGATTTTGTTTCAATCGACTCTTTGCGCAAGTGGGATGCACTCCGGCCACCTGAAGATGAATCGTCGTCTCCAATTAAAATTGCGTCCATTGCCGGGGAAGTGGTTTTTGAACTGTTCGCTGAAACAGAGTTTTCCGTGACTTCCTGAGTACTAGTTTGCGATTTATTCACTTCGATTGAACCGTTGTCTACGTCCATTTCGACTGCTTCCGCAGGGATTGTGGGTTTATCCGGGATAGACTCGGTTAACGTGTCTTTTGGAGGTTCCTCACCCGTTTTGAGGTTTGCTTTGGCTTCTGCCGCAGGTGCGGAGGCAACGGGTTCATTAAGGACACACTTCATTAACAAGTCTCCCAGATTTTTCTTACTCCTCTTGGGCGTCGTTGGTTTTACATCTGCCATTGCAGTTTGCTGTAAAGATCTGGTCACTCTTGTAATGGGTTTTAAAGTTGGCATTGTTGATTGTAGTGACGACCTGGTAAACCTTATGCCAACTTTGGAATCTTCTACAACAGGTTGTCCTAAAGATCTGTTTGCCCTTGTCACTGGCTTCGAAGATATCAGCACCGCTCGTTCTGCAGCCCTGGTCATTATTCTGCTAGATCTGGTTACCCTTGCGCTAGGTTTTATGTCTTCAATTGCAGATTGTTCAGCAGATCCGGTCAGCGTTAAGCTAAGTTCCGAAGATGATAATTCGGACTCTTCTAGAGATGAAGTCTGTTCTGTTTTACATTTTACAGATGACATTTCAGACTTTTCTGGCAACTTGATTTGACTTATTTTTTCGGATTGGCTTATATTTTCATCCAAATCTGAAGTCTTACTCGGACTACTGGATACGACATCATTCCCTTTGTTAGTTGTCTCGGGCAGTGTGGGAGTTGTTGTTTCTGAGCGGGGCTTATTCTGTTCACTCTCGGCATCTTTTAGTTCCGTGATCTGAACTTTGCCTACCTGCTGTTGAGGTGGTTTTACTGGTTCGGTTTCTACATCGAGAACTATTAAGGTTACTTCATTACTGAGCTCCAGTTCACGCACAAGCTTTTCTTGTTCGGTCAATTCGGCGAGCGTACGTTTTGAACTGGACTGCTTGCAAATTGTATTTGAAGTAGATTTATCCGGACCGGAATTATGCTGTGATCGGGATTGCTTTGTGATGTTTTTTGTTTTGCGTTTTTCTGCAGCAACAGAGTCCCCAGAATCTGAACTGTCGTTAGAAGTTCCGAATGCAGAAAACGTATAGTCTGGGTCAAGTACTGTGTCATCTGCAATATTATATTCTTTTTGCAATTCAATACTAGCTGAGTTCGAAAGTAATGAGGCTCTGCCAGGGTTTCTCCTGTTAACGACTTCATTTGAATCGCAGTCCATGGAGGTCGTTTGGTCGGAATCATCGAGTTTCTCAAGAGTTACATCAGTTTTTCTCCGCAGAGAAATTGTACTTGTTTGCTCAGCATTACCTTCGCATGTTGTCTCCCTCAGCAACGACTTTTTTCTTGGATTTGTATATGTTTTAACTGGTTGCCGGACTGGAGACCGCCTCCTTGTTCGTTTACAACTTCCTTTGATTAGAGTCACTGGATATAAAGATTTCGGTCCTGACAATTTGATGGCCAATTGGTTGTCTGTGGTCAGTGTCGAATTGGTGGCGTCGACTGCACAGACTTTTGTGTTTTCCTCGGAAGGAGTTTGTGATGTGTCATCGAAACTATCATCCGCGTGTAACGCGGATTCATATATTGATTTATTGTTTTCGAAACCTTTGTGATTGGCCGCAAAAAAGAACTCAATTTCAGTTTGAGATCGTTGTCTTTTTGATTGTCTCTCTGGCTCTTCTATGTCTGCTGGTACAGGTTTTTTTTTACTAGACCACTCATCGCCGATTAAAGTTTTTTCATGAATCTTCTGCAGCTTGGCCTGGGTATTAGAAAATGCTACATAAAATCGGATAAAGTCCACAAATTCCCCGTGGCACTTGATACAGATAAAACAAGGCAATCCGTCCGCTAAGCTAAACTGAAAAGAGGAGGAAGAAGAACAGTGAATGTCTTCCACTTCTTCAAAAGCATGTTTATCTGAACTCACCGTACATCCGATTGCCGTATGAAAGATACGCTTTAGTCTTGTGTAAGAACCATTCATGAGGTTCTCAAGCGGTCGGTTGCTTTCACCGCAAAATCGGCAAGCTCTCCAGAGACGTGCACCTCGCACTGAATAGGAAACAAAAAACAACAAAGGTGTACTGAATCCTAGTTGATTACAATCTAACACTTACATTTTAAACTTGTATGACATTGAGAACAGATACTAATTGCTTCTTTCTGACGTAATGATTTCGGAATCAATTTTCTTGCAATATCTCTCCAGGCTGTTATAATCAATGAACAGGATCCCTTATTTTTCGAGCATATCTGACAGTTGGTTCCATACCGCTTATCTATACATCCACTGCAGAGACCATCAGTTAATTCACACTCGGTCGTTGAGGAACAGTTTATACAAACCGAGTCACTCTGTTGATAGAAACTTTATTTTGAGAACGTTTATGCCATGTCCGGCAGAAAATGCAAAAATGCAAAGAGAACGTCTAGAGGATTGTTCGTCCTCAAAAAGCCACACTCACCACATTCTCACCGAACTCATAGGCCATTGAAAGCTTTGCCTTAGCGTCAGCATTTGCAGGTGAGGTTATTCCGTGCACAGCAAACACACGAATGTGCTCTTTCGAAAATTTTTGATCTAAAAAAGTGAGAAGACATTTACTTTCTGTGTGGGGAGGTAGACAATAGAAACATTACCTTCAGTGCCGAGCAAACTGATGAGATGTTGTTTGATTCCCCACCAAACCTATTTTGATACCGAAGAAATGTATTGATAAATTTCTACGTGAGACGATACCCATGAACCCGTAACCAAACTCAAGAGCATTCAAGTCTTACCATTTGCCAGCCTATAACACATCTCTGGGGAATGGGAAACTTTTCGTTTAAGCCCGCCGCTATATCTATCCAGAGTTCTTGACGACGCATAAAACTGGTGCTGCGTTCCAAAAGCTCTTTTTTTACAGTTTCTATCTCCTGAATCAATAGCCATCGTTCTGCAGATTCTCGTGATGAACTCTTCTGAACCACAGACTTCTTGGTAAGCTGAAGAGGATGAATACAATGATAATTGTAGTGAGAACAAGGGGAAAATAATCACTGCACATACCAGCTCCGTATAGCTCTGTGCGAGTTTTGTATGAATTTTTTGAAAGGATTCATAGAGACTCCACCGCGAGCAACACCACTCATATCCGTACTTCTTTTCCAGCCGAGAGAAATGTAAGAATATTTGAAATAGAAAATGCCATTTATCCACGCACTCCGCGACTGAAAGAAGAACCAATTATGGCTGATTTTCAACAGGTATTACTCAGAATTCAATCTCACTTGGTCTCTGCACGGATCTTGCTACTTTCAGCCAGGAGCTGTCATTTCGCATTTTACATCCATAACTTTCACTAGTTTTATCATAAATACACTCACATTGAGAGACAGTAAGCACAAGTTTCTCTTCAAACTCCCGATCGGAATTGTTAGACGTTGTCTTGTTACTTGATGATTCCATTTTTAAAACATAAATAAATACAAAATTGTATACATTTTACACTTAAATCCGAACTGCCGTGCAGCAGAAATTTGTTTGGGAACGATGTGGCAGTGGAGACTTGACAGATCAATTTCGTGTGCGCGGGAACGAGTTGAAAAGCGTACTTAATTGGATTATGTAATGGATGCGTTCGGTGAACAACGAAGTTAAAGTATATATAAAAATCAATTTGAATTATATAAAATCTGTTTTCATAATTTTGGAGAACTATTTCCTTATTTCAGGAATTCAAATTGTATTGTTTATTGGTTTCGGGATGAATGTTGCTGTTGAAGGTATATGAAGTGGCGAAAGACACGAAAGATTTCAGTGAAAACTGAATTTTTTATCTTCAACTTTATAGAAGTCGCTGGAAACGTGGTGTAGTAAATGGATCTGTTTTTGTTAAGGTGTCGCCTCATATTGGCCCGAAGCATAAAATTGCGAATACAAGCTGCTGAGATGAGATGTGGGAGCTTGACGCCAAGATAGGAAGAGAAACCTGGCAGTAAGCGAGGAACACAATGTCGAGCAACTACTTTTCCGAACGGAGAGAGCTGTGCTATGGTTTGGACACATGGCACATGGCATCACCACACCTTTCGTGGCGTACCTTAAATGCGACTCCATCAGGAAGGCGACCGCTTGGCAGACCCGGGGACAAGTTCAAAAACTCGCTTGGTTGCTCGTGGGCATAAATCCTGATGAGATAGTGTCAATTGCGAAGGATGGAGTGGGAGTGGAGTTTTTAGTGGATCATGATGATGTGTCAGCTCAATGGTCCTGACTGCAGGTACAATTATATATGAATCAGTCAATGGAAGATGAGACCTCAAGACCACTGCCAAAGTCGATGTTGATAGAGGCCTTTTTCAACTTTTGTGGAAAGTTCTAACTTCAGATCACAGCTGCCCCCGAAATTAAGGACATTTCCATCTTAGGACTTATCCCTACTGATGGGAAGATGTGCCAACTAGTGATCGCTTCACCAAAGATGGTTCATATCTCCCTATTATTCCCCGCAATCAAACACATCTACCTCTTTTCATATAGTATTTCAAAAGTATTTATTTTGTGGTACGAAAGAGCATTTAAGCTGTTTACAGATAATGTAAGCTTTTAAGCCATTTTATTGGCAACAGCCAGCTGCAGCGATTGAATTTGATTCGACCACTTATCCTTGGCGCTGTAGCGTGCTGCACAGCTATTCTCCTTATCCAGCTGTAGGACCTGATTAACCTGATCGATTCTTCCCTGAATTGTACTGCAAAGACAAAAGATTCACACCACATCCCAGCCAATGGAAGCAACCCACATACTTATCTAATATGCACGAGACCAGCAAACTCTCCACTTCGGCTGGTTCAATGTTAAGAGCGTTCGCAATGAACGGAATCGCAATATTCTTGTACGGCCGGATCAGTTTAATCAAAACTTGCGTGCGAATATTCCTAAGCAGATCCTCAATGTGCTCCCGAATGAATGGATCTGCCATGATGTTGTTGCGATTGATCCGCAGAATCGATTCGAACTCATTTATGTCGTTGTTCTGATAGGACACCACCAGATTGGTCATGGCTAGAATTTCCGGATCGTTCTTGTAGGGTTTTGCTTCTTGAGAGTCGAATGGGTTGATACCCGATTTCATCAGCCTAAAAGGGAGCACGGATTAGGAGATGCACAGGTATGGTCAATGAGAGACTCACATATTAGCCAAGACTAGATATTTGAGACAAGTGGTCCGCCTTGGTGAACCGGATTCATCGTAGTTCTTGAACGCTTCAAAGAAATCGGTGTGCGCCTTCTCGAATTCTCCCTCGCGCAGATGCATTTTTCCACCACACTCTCTGATCACTCCCATGATCAGGGGATGTGGTATGGCAGACTTGATGTGTAAAGATTGCTCATACAGTGCCTTTAGTTTTTTGTTATTCTTCTGAACCGTGTACATTTGAATTTCCAATGCGTAGATCTCAAGCAGTTGCGTGCCCTTCTTTAAGTCATCCTCACCATCGTCTGTCTGAAATACGGAATAGTCGATGGGTTATGCTTGCCCAAGGGAATGTGCTCACTTTAGGATTGACTACCTGACACGACTGATGCAGTTGTTTCAGTATTTTTTGCAATTTACTGAAATCACTGCGATCGAAATACAATTTGCCAAGTTTTGTATTTGTCTTGAACCACAGTCGATCATTCTTTGCATCTTTAAGCGCATCCAGTGTAGTTTCGTAGAAATTTTGCAGCAGCTCCATCTGCAAAGACATACCATTTGAGGATTGAACTTCTGATGATGTGTGCGTTGAGTACTCACGTTCTTTGAAGTGGAAATGTAGTCCAAAATGGAGTTTATCGACTTCTCCGAGTGGTTTCTGGTCACAGCACTTTTAATATATGTCAACAACTGCTTATATCGCACCATCATCTCGTCGTAATTGTTCTGGAAGATGCAAAATACAGACCAACTAACTGGAGAGATCGATTATAGCGTACTTACCAATTTAAAGTTTATTTTGATCATTTGCTTGAGAGCCTTGAAGCCCCATTCACCCTTCTCGCCATTTTCTAGATCTAATACTTTTTGAAACGATGCCAGTGCCGCCTTCGGTTCATCCTCCTTCAATGCCTTGCTGTTGTAGTATTGATTTTCGAGATCAACATCGGGCTCAGAGTTACTATCCTCAGAGTATTCCTGCAAGTGGAAGATGAGCTTCAAGTGATTTCTTCGTGGCCGCACGTCTTCGACTTACCAATCCATAATCCTCATCATCTTCGCACATAAAATCATCATCGTTGTCCGACATGGTGTCTGTTTGCAAAGAATATGCGAACTTGCACGAATTATTATCTTAGTCTTTGTTTTCTTCTTTTTATTATGAGCTGCAAAATTGATGAAAATCACTCTTGTTAAGGATTTTTGCGAGATGGAAAAAAAAACGCCGCAACAAACAAAAACCCTATGCAGGCTGTTTGACAGTTGACAGCAGACAATTTTTGTGGCAGTGTCATAATTGAACTGTGCTTTCACATGCAGATGGCGCATGCTGAGCGGATGGCAGATTTTGTTAGCGGAATATCCGTCGGAGTGGTTTGAGATTTTAAGTTACAATCGTTGAAGTGGTAAAGTGAATTATTTTTGCTAAGTGTGCCTGCGAAATTCCACCGTTGGATTCTAGTTTCTGCCACAGAGAACCTTGCGCACTGTTGGTCTTATCGACAGACAAATATTTTTGGATACAAACATCAACGTTTGGCCTCGCCTTGCATCGAATTTAATCTGATTTGTCAAACTAGTGGACACTATGATCAAAGGTATGACAACAATTTAATCTCCTCACAATTTTATGAAGCTTCCTCTGATATCTTCTTCGATTAATCATGTCAAAGTGTCAGCGTTTGCTATTATCTTCGCATCGCTCTTGTGAAGCCAAGAATATGTACCCACTTATTTAAGATCGATGGTCTTGTCGCTGATATAACTGTATTCGTTATTCCCCAATTGTGTGGTTGCTGATTGCGAATGTAAGTAGGACAGAATCCACGCAACTTATCTTGGTTTTCTAACCTCAGTTTTGGTGTGGTCGGTGAATAAGCATGGTTCCCCCAATTCCATCTTACTGTCCTTCAATCATTCACAAGAAAAAACTCATAATTTAATCAAAATTTCCATTTTATTCTACAGTTAGAGTATAGTTAAAAAAAAAAGTAGACATTGTATTGAACAGTAGTAAACCGATATTTTGTAAAAAATTAAAACTCAACACACAGTATTGCTTTTCCATTTGAATGAGGAAGGGAGGTCTGTTCACAAATTACACATAGTGACAGGAACATTCGATGAATTTGTTTTTTCTTTTCTTTTATTTATGCCTAGAATTCGTTGAAAAGAATCCATCCATTTTCGGTTGGAATTTGCATGCAAAAGTTGTGAATTTGTTGCGAGTTGTTAAACTGCCCTCAAATCAGGACAATTGATGGGCAAATGTCAGGCTGATGTTGAGCTATCTGAAAGTTCCAAGAATAGTAAAATTCACTGAGAACTCGTCTTTGTACTGGTGTTAGATTTACCGGCACTATTCACCCAAGACATGCGCCTCTTAACGTCTTGCGTTGTATTGTATCCGCCACAGTGGATGCACTTGAGACCGACAAAGTGAAACTTTGTCTTACACGTCTGCAAAGAGAAAAGGAAGAACGTTTATTCCATGAGTTCCATCAGCTTCAAATCTGTCAACAACACACTTACCTCATGACAATCATTGCAAAAAATGTAAACCCTTTGGTTCTCGTATTTCTTTGGCACACCCATCAGTAACGCCTGAGCGTCCAAGTACTCCCACATCTTGGTCATGTCCAGCAGTGATGTCTGACACGTCGGGCAGACATAGTGACCCGAGGCGAGGAGTTGATCAAAGCACATCTTGTGCAGCAGATGTCCACACTCGGGAATGTGACACGGTATGCGGGACGTGTGTATGGCACCAAGGCAGACGGGACAATTGGACCGTGATATATTCTCCACACACTGGAAAAGTTCTATACAACTTTAGCATTTACTTAAATTGAGCTCAAATAGAGGACCTACTCTGTGTCCCTCGATCTTCAGCTCGATGGGCAGGCACATGTTGCACACTTCGCAATGGAAGAAGTTCTCACGTCCGCCGATACGGCATATGCCGCAGTCATCACAGTGATATTGATTCTTATCCTCATCGTCGAACAGATTGCATATCAGACATGTGTACTGGAAAATGAGATATTTTATAATCGTTTGTTGGGCATGGCAACTATGTTACCTTGCCAAAGCGCACACCGCAGTTCTCGCACTGCTCCTGGACCCGTTGCCTGGTGTTGCATTCATAGCAGATCAGTTCGGTGAGGGTCTTCCTGTCAAAGTGGTGGGTCTCGTTCTCATCGTGACAATACCGGCATTTGTAGAATTTGTTGCAGCACGGCGTCTGAAATGAGAGAGGGAATGAATTAAAAAACGTCAAGAAAATAAGCAAACGAGTGCACTTGAACTCGGGTGCTTTGAGGCACCAATGGGATTCCGGCTGTGTTGAGAAAAACAAAATTCAGTTAATTTTCGACTTTCGAACCAGATTGTGAAGGTCTTCGTTAGAATCCAGAGCCCCACTCCTCTCAGTATCATTCATAAACCGAACCTCGGATAATTTACACCGTTCAAGCGGGTTTACTAATTTTCGATAATTGTTCCCTTAATTCGATTAGTGACTTGGCTGCGTCTAACGCCGGCGGTATTTCCAAGGTGTCAAAGCGTTGCCCAAGAAGACACCAGTTCTACGTTGCGAAAGATCAAAAAACGTCTTTGAACTAAATACGTTCCACAGCCAAACGATGTCTGGGACTGGGTAACGATAAATACTAAAAAACTTGATATTTTCAGATTGAAAAAAGTGACCTTTCTAAAACTAGAATTTCCCTAAGGCATTTACCTTTTGTTTATCTTGTGGTCAACTCAACTCGCCTCGACAAGTTTTTCAGACAAATTCGTTGGTTTCTTCAGCGCATCACTGAATAGTTGAATAACTGACTAACACAACCGTGAATTCTGACATGCTTTCTATTCCCTGAATTGGCGATGAAATGAAAATGAAAAAAAAAAAACACAAAAACAAAAACAAAAATCTGAATTCAATCATCAATTAACATCCGGTTTGGACCAGTTCCCTATTCCCTGTCCATACTGTACAATCGAAGGGGAATTTCCTTGCGCCACGACGAATGAAGAAACAGAGCAAGAGAGAGAGAAACCGCAATTCATTCAACTTGAACTGGATAACTAATGAGGCGCTGAATATGATTATCGTACTTCGCAAGCGGCGCTTGTCGTCTTCCTCAGAAGCATGCCAGAATTATCATTTAAATTGATGGATAGGCAGAGAGCTTGCGCGGAGAGACGAATGGTATTGAATCCGTGTTTTGTTTTTTTGCGGTTTTATGTGAATTTGATGTAAATTATCACGCTATTAGTAGTCGACTTTGTTTCGAGTTTCCTAGATGGAAATTTATTGAATTCCCCCGCTCATGGTGAAATGCGAAAGTTGAAACTGATAAATTCAATTGAGGGCCTTGGCGAGATTGCATTATAAGACGTTTGAATATGACAAATTAAGTGATGATTTGAGCAGCTGCATATAAATAGTTTGCCACTTAAAACTCGTTTATATGGGGCAATAATCAGGACTGGGTCAGTAATTGTTAACAACTTAGGTAACAAATGGGGTTCGCTCCGTTTCGTTAAGTTTCGTTGAATGTTATTTAGGTTAGTTTGGGTTATTGCGGTGCCAATGAAATTGCCAGCACACTGTGATACCCAGTGCCGTTGATCCCAACGGCAAATGGTGACTGAATTAGATTTGAAAAGCAGACATAAGCATATTAAATTTTTGCTTTCACTGAGATTCGAACCTGAGACCCCTGTTAACCAAGGGCAGGCTCTCAACCAACTCCTCCACCCAGCCGTTAATTTTTTACTCACTAGTGACTGTCGGAAATTTCTTTCACACCACCATCAGCTTTGTTCACTTCCTTGGTGATCCAGATCAGTAAGTTTCGTTCGGTACTGACGTTAGCTTAAGTTTATGTCGGCATTCTCCTTGCATTATTGAGTGGGAAATATACGACCTTTTTGCTATCGATCGGATCGTTAGATTCTTGTGAACTATCGACTAACACTTGATAGTCCTCACTCGCAATAAGGGTATAGCTTGCTCTGACTTTCTCTAGGATTTGGGAAAATTTACTTGTGCAGAAGACCTAGCAGTTGATCATGAATGAATTTCTGTGAAATAAATGCTGCCAATGACAACCATGTGATATTTTCCATTACCCCCTTAAAAACTTTCCGTCAAAGCTTCAGCCGATGGTAGATATTTAGCGTGCACTTTGTAGCAGAACAAAGCTGTTGTGATTACAGATTCTAATCTAGTCATTCATTCACTTCGCATTTAGTGGAAGAACAATAAAATAGTGTCACTCTCATTAAGAGCCCTCCCACGACTGTCTATTATCCATGTGATTGAATAGCGACTCAGAAGGTTCCCAGAAGGCTTAAATACGCTCATACTCTCTGTTTAAAACTACACCATTGAAGCGATTGATTTTCTTGCGCTCAGATCTTGCATATCCTATTTCCTCCGTTTACATAGTCGGAAGTCGATTTAACTAACACCTGTCATAGCAACGAACAGTTTCCGGGTGACACATCTCATTTCTGTTGCTTTTTAGCGCTCTTCAATGCCAAGATCCCATCTCAGACAGTCTCATTTAGCGCCTTCGTGTGTAAATAAGCTCCTAGGGTCTATTGGATCTTTCCATTCCCTGATTTGAAGGAGCAATTCCTAAGACTGAGAATGTCCGCAACGCCAATTGACTGTTGGTAGAGTGAGTGTCGGTTTGTTGGCGCCCGACTCACAGTTGTAAATGCCAATTCAAAGTGCCAGATGCTGACAGCCTTGAAATCGGGTGTAATTTTACAATCAATCATTGACTCCGCCTCTCCCACGGAACACATTCAAATCTATTCTGAAGCAGTTAAAGTAATCTGGTACAAGGTGATAATTGTTGTCACCCAGATAAATTAAAGAAATAAAAAAAAAGACTTCACCTACTCAATGTCGTCATCACTGCCAGCCTGTCATCAACGAAATGTGGAACTCACAACGATATTGCCAATGGTCCACACTCCACACGTCGCTGTCGTGTTGGAACATCCATTTATCACTCATTATTCGACACGAAATCTGTCAATTAACGCACGCAGCTTTGTCGAAATGCTATCTGAGTTCCATCAGATGGATGTAAATGAGAGTAAGTCTGAGCCACCATTTTGATGTTTTTCGAACTTCGAATATTGTTTGTCGGAACAATTAATTGAAGTATTTCCCATAGTTGGGGGTAATAGAGACATTTTTAGGCTCCCAGTCTAAAGCACGCTCCACCACGGTTGCGGACAAGTTGTTCAAACAAACCGCCACAAGTACACGGAGTATTTTCAGAGAAGTTAGCAAGGTGTCGAGAACACGCTTAGCGTAAACTATATTTAGCCAAGTGTAAACAGGGCTATGGCAATTAGTGGAACGCCTGCATTTTGACATGTTTCACTTGTTTGCCGTTCGCTTTGTACGGATCTCACGACATACACACTAAGAACCAGTTCAGGTCTGGCGGATTTGCTTTTTAAATTAACTACTGCAGTGCCAGGAGAGATCGTGATTGATGGGTACAGATGAGGCTGGCAAACAACATGGTCATGTAATGCGAGAAGGCGCAACTTGCTGGGAGTGGATGGTGAAGGGCAGCTGAGGGAAGTCGTTGAGGTCTCACCAGTTAGCACTTGTTGAGGGTTCGGTGAGTAATCTGTATTTCCACGTGGGCTAAGGGGCTTGCCTTTGATGGAGATGCAGTGAGCTGGACTTGAGGGTTCGTGGGCAAATGAAACGCTAAAAAGTGCTTGCCTTTGATGGTGATGGAGTGTGACGGACTTAAGGGTTACGGGACGATCAAAAGTCTGTCATTAGGACTCATTTCAACAGTTTTGAGGCTGTTGCTGCGCTTGAATCCGCATCGATCGACAGAGCTAACTTCTTCCGAGTTTCAATTTCTGAACAATGCCAAGAACACACATGTTTGATTCCTTCTAAAAATAACCTTCCAGCACACAGCCGTCTGTCAGCAATTTATGACAAGAACCGCCTTAAGTTTGAAGTCTCGACAGTAAGTCGTGCATGCAACAACCCCCATACACACACAGTGCTAAAATACAAGGATTCCAAACAGCAATCACTGCGCCACCAACAAGCCATCAATCTGTGACAAGTTCTAATGAGAGACGCATGCCGTCAGACATCTCGTTTTACAACTCTTCGACTGGTAGACATTTCTCACACCTTCAGTCGTGACCCAAATCTAATTATGGACCTGACAAGTCATACACTAATGGAACGCAATAAACAGATTATTTGACACTCGCTGCCCGAAGCGACAGAATCCACCAAGAGAGGAAAAAAAAGAGTGAATTCTAATTGCCGTTCACTCCTCCGCCGATTGCATTCTAAAATCACAGTTTAGCATAACAATAACGAGAACAGAGCAACTGACGTTCCGATGTAAGATCGGTCGAAAAGACTTTAAAATCAGATATCGCATCGTCGTCGGTGGGTAACCTTGTGGAGCACAAACAAACCGACAAAAAAACGTAACAACGCATTTCTGACTGGCGGAGTGGGGCCGATCGCAGTGAACCAGATGCCCTCGAGAATCGAATGCAGTTTCGAATGAGCATCAATCGATTAAAAGTGAACGAAACTGGATTTATATGATTTATGTTGAGCCTGTTGCCGCATGTGGGTCGACTGCTCCTCCGCTGAATTCACGTTTGATTGAATGCATCTGTGAGTGACTAATGGGTTGTGCGGTGTGCCTTGAAACGGGGATTAGGGTATTTAGTTTTTTCTGGCTGTCTGAAGTGGGTTTTATTGCCACTCTGACAGAGAGTGGCTGATGGGGGTTACAGCCTACAGGTGGCTGGTTTCGGTGTAGTTGCTTGGGGTGAGTATATGGCCTTCGATATCTTAATCTCTCATGTGGATTTGATCGATTCGTTGAATTGCTCAATGGAACTTTTTTTCCAAGCAAACAAATTGATACTGAAAGGCGATTAAATTGAGATCCCACGCACGATTACAACACCAAGTGCGTTCCCAATCTGGTACACGAAAGTGAACGAAACTCAACGAATCTTATTGTGGTTATTCAGATGTGCTACGCAAAAATGTATTTGACACCCTCTTATCAATGTCAACTATAATCCATTCTTAAGCCCCTCCAACCTCAACGAATGTCAAAATTTAACATGTTTGGGTCCCACAAGGTTGACACATATCACCAAACATCGTAAAAAAAAACGCCATGTCGCAATAGTAGCACAACAAATGTCTTCTCTTTCCTCTAATTCCTCTTCAATTAAATGGAAGAGCTATTTGCAAACAAGCCCATCAGAGTAGATTCGGTTCCATTTGCACAGAGCTTACAGTCATATCTGCCGGGTTTTGTTCAGTAAATCAATTAGACACTCTAAGTGGCCAGAGAATCTTCTCAACCTGGAGAAGAAAATGCCGCATTGGCTTTTGGAACACATAAACTCGGACTCGCCTTGAAACTGACTCACGCTCCTGGCTGGGTGCCCTGTCACGCTTGCCATCGTGACCCAATTGAATTTTTTCGTGAAACGTAAAACACTCGTATAATAATATTCTTGTGATGTGATGCTTATTGATTGAGCTCAAGCGAACATCGTACGTCTTCGTCTCTTTCATCCTTCACCATCATAACGACGCATTGGTGGCGTTTCAATTTCAAGTCATTCTCTTGCGTCTCTTGCGTTGCGTTGTGTGGTTTTGGTAGATGGTGGCGTCGCAACTTTATGGGATCACGTTTATTTAAATAAACGTACCCGTTGAGCATTCAGATTATCTTCTTGTCATTTTAATGTACACATACACCTCCAGTAGCAGGTACCTAATTGTTGGAGAGTTTAACTCGGCCTCGGCCGGAATTTTAAATGGCACGTTATACCTTGTACCGTTGTGTAGTACGTCACGTTTTGAAGATTAAGTTTTACTTTCAACCGAATTGTGCGCAGCTTTCCCTGTGAACCAAAACGAACGATAAATGATGTGCGGCGAGACGAGGTAGATGGTGAAATGAGATTTGGCAGAAAGGTCAATGAATGGATTGCAGGAAATGATATTCTTTTCAGACTAATTAAGACAAGAACTCAGTGTCCCATTGTTAATGAAGTGTGGTGAGGAGAGGAGCATCAGATTGGAGACTATTTGTCAAGATGTCTTAGGAAAGGTTACGATGGTGATTTACTTAATGGCGGTCTTAAAATATGTGAGTACAGCGAATGGCAGGGAAAGTCCGACAGACCAAAACTAGAAACATAAATTTTGCGGTTAGTTTGGTCAACGAATTTCACTTTGAATTAAAATTCGTGGTGGTCGATGGGTAAGGAAGTCTCTAGTGTGCCTCTGAAGTGAACAGTGGATGAACGTAGACTCATTTCTACCATAGAGGCTTATCTGGTCCCAGGGCAAGCCCGGTGCAAGCCCAATGTTTAGAGCACTTCTTTCAGCTTCAGTCAGCTTGTTTAATTAACTTGTCAGCCCTTTAGCAAATGTTGTTACATGTTGTAGGGAGCAGATGAAGGTAAGCGCAGAATACGAAACACTTGTTTACCAGATGGATTATAAGAGGGAAGGTTAAGAAGGAAAGGCTTTAAGATTACCAAACATGATATTTCTGGTCTTTAAAACCTTCTAAAGATAAAACCGTTTGCCAAATAAGGCATGAATTTTAACATTTAACGTGCAATAAGCTGCAGCTCAAACCTTTCTGTAATAATTCATTGAATGGCTGGATCTACTATTTTGAAATAAAACTCTATATCAAATTAAGTTTCGAAACATCCGCAACGTACATCAGCATAAAGCCTTTTAACCGATGGGGACAGATCGATGGTATTTCAAGAGTACTAGCATAAGACCAATATCCACACTCAGTGAACTGAACCCACTTGCTGACAATTTAATAGACGAACTTTGCGAACATTTACTCGCAAGATTAGAAATATTTGTTTCTTACTGGCTCTTTGGTAAGGCTCTTTGGCTTACTGGTGATTTGTGTTTCAGGATTTGCTCTTTTTATCATGCACATACCACTGGTTTGGTGGGTTTTTTTTTGAGCACGTTTTCCTGCACGTTTAGCTCAAATGATGCATTTGCACATCTTGCGCATATGCTGGGGGCAACCCTGGTTCCAGACTAGAGATGATAGATTAACCTCAATGTTCACAAGTCCATCTCTTCGTGAACACAGAAGTATGTCAAAAGTCGTACGCGTTGACTACGGTAATCTGCTTACAAGAACTTGTTGACACAGTCTACAGGCCGATTGGAGACATGAATTGGTAGCTTTGACTAAAATTGAGGGCGATAAAGTGTTTTTTTGTTGAACTGAGGGGACTGTGGAAACATTGATTGATCGATGGGAACTTATAGAATCTGATTTCACTGTCTGGTGTTGGTTGCGTGTCGGCGATGTCTTTCCAATACAGTTCAAGCCTTGAAACTGGGAAAAAATCGACATATTTCTTTTTGTTTTGTAGATGGTGACTCACAAGCTTCTGAGGAATTTGTGGCGCTGATGGGTTCAATAGTAGGGGCTTAGAGTTGAGTGTATGGATGGTGGATCTTCATGCTTTGGGAGTGTGCGTCGACCCCAACGCACTTGGACCTATGTGTCTAGGTTGTATTCCTCTTTCGAGTCACTGACAATGCTCTACGAACATTCCTCTATAAAAAAGGCTACTCCTTGGAAGTTCGCGGGAACAATAGCACGCACAACACGATTGGTTGCCGAGAAGCTAGACCCTGGCTCTCTACAGGTTGTAGCACCAACTATATTATTCTGATACATATATAGGAGGGGTGGCAATGACGTCTATAAACCACAACCAAGCCTCTCAGTTGGCGAAGAAAAGGTGCGAAATTCGAGAACGTTTATACGTCTAGACAGTGTATAAAGTCTAAAGAAAAAAGTTCATGCTTCAGAGGATGATTCATCGATTTCGAATGAGCTCAGCGACAAACCGTAGGGACTACTGGCTGGTGCTGACAAGCCAGGAATAGGAGGGAGGATGGTTGTCTGCTTGCTTGTCTTGTCTTATTTCAGACACAACATCTGCTTGAATTGTCTGTAACTCGCCTTTGTTCCCTTTGAGTCCTCGTTGGTACCTCAATATCGACAATGGTAGATCCCTACAGTCCTAGGACACCTAAATTGGGACAAAAAATATGAAGAACATTTCAAGAAAAACCTCCAAAATCGAAGCCATATTCTTCGATAGTTTTCCCCCCAGAGGTTAACTGCTGAAAAAGTGTCTAAAAATAATGAATAAACAATACTCCTATTTGCACAACAGCTCCCGTAAACTTGGGAGCTATAGTCTTTTGCGAACCACCTAATCAAACACCCAACACGGAGACAAGCCAGACAGTCTCTACGTCGCGCTGTGCCTCCTGTCAAAGCCAGAAGCACGTAAATTTGCCAAACCAATCAAACCTCGATACGTATTGATGGTTATTTTCCAGCACCCCCTCCCACTCAGCCCGCCAGACACGTCAGACGGCAGACTAATGGCATTTACGCTTTTGCAAAACTGGGAACCACAAAAACCCAGCAATCCGACGACAAAAATACTTGTTCCATTGTCCAATCAAATGTTAATTAATTCTAATATGCAAACCAATATCATTTGGCGGAGTTTCCTCGCACCTCGGTCCGCGGCGACTAGCAGGACAACCTTATGAATGGCCCTGTCTGAACGTCTCTTTGAACCGAGTGCCTGGGTGTGGGTGCTGAGGAATCGGTACCTACCTTTCGAATACAATAAATTAGATTGCAATTAACTGAATCAACAGATCATTAAGCCGCACACCAACAACGCTCGGTACATACCACAAACATCGCACGCCTCTTATAGTGTTCACAGCCGACTTCCCGCTCCTTCTCCGATGGCACTGCCGGCACTTCATTCAGTGCCTTCGCTGTTGCTGTTGCTGTTGGTGTGGAACAACGGCTTGGTGTAGTCTCACTGACGTCAGTGACCGCTGTTGGTGTATTGATGGAATCCGATGGCTTACCAGCTGTTGACTTGCCACTCAGTGCCGGCGCTGGTGTATTTGTTGCTGTTGTTGTTGGCATTTTTCTGATTAAATTGATTTGATTGGCATCACTAGAAGTTATTGTATTGGAAATTCTCTCAATTTGCCTATTAATTGATTCAACCGATGGCAACGACGGCGACGACGATGATAAGAAGGAGGATGATGAAGAGCAAACCCGGTTCGAAAATGCCAACGTCGTGGTCGGCAGAGATGACGATCGCTTCGAAGACGGCGAACAAGAGACAAACGGCAAGCGACCAGACGATGCTACTACTGCTGGCTGTGATGCTGATTGGGTAACATTCAATGTGGGGATTGTTGATGAGACCTCAGCCAAAGTCATAGACGAACACGACGCGAACCGAACTTGAGCTGGAGATAATTCCTTCTCTGCGTTGCTACTACTGGCAGATGTACTTGTTGTCACTGATTGTTCGTTAATTAAATTCATAATTCCACTTGATTGATCGAAGGGAAACTATTTTGTTGACCGTGGTACATTGTTCCCTCGGATAGAAACGGGCGGGCTGGAGAGAAAGAGCGCGGGATGCCAGATCCCGTACACTGATTAGATTCAAATTGCTAAAAGTCTTCCCCGGTCTGCACTCACGCTCGTCACTGACCGATTGAATGTGGAAACACGCCGCCAGCCGAGATAAATAATAAAAGATTCACGATTCACGGTTCAAGCATGCGGTGGATTAGTCACTAGTACCAGCCGCAATGTGTACGCACCACAAACGTTGTATTCTTTCCGCTCGACGCCGTCTATGCGTCAAAACGATGGACGCGATAACACAGAATGGAGCCTCCAGTCGGGCGTTATAGCAAACCAGCACAACAGTTCACAGAGACACTTGATAACGAAGGAAAACAGCGTCACGAAAGAGGCGACCAATCGGCGCGACAAACTGCTGGGGGTTATCGTAAGCGCGACGTCTGAGCTGAGACTGATACCGATACTTGGCGTTTTCAATTCGTCTCGCTAAAGCTGCCGCAGAGGCAGTCTAGCCACATGTCTGGTTGTCCCGCTTCCACTCGCTGTGTCTCTGTCGCTTGCGGGATCATTGATCGTGTGCACCTTCTGACACTGATCTCCAGCGAGCTTCGTGGGGCTTCTGTTTGTTGTTAAACAACAGAAAGCTCCCCCTCTAGAGGGTACACGAAAGACTGCGGCACTGTACGGCGACAAGATCAATGTTTGTGTTCCCAAAATAAAAGAACACTCACAGACACGGTCAATTAAGTGAAAGAAATCGGCCGAACAAAAGTGTGCCTCATCTGCTGGCCGCGCCGACTGTCTGTGGAGTTAAGGAGGGAATCGAGTTGTGAAGGTAGACTGCAAAGCAAATTAAAGGCGATTTGGCACACATGGCAGTGTTGTGCTTGAATGGTGGTCTGAGGGTAAATGATGTGGAGCATATTAGTGAGATTACCCGAACGCGTTTGATGGGTGGTGGGAGTGCTAGCGAGCATGTGGTGCAGTGTAAACATCGGCACTTTATTAACGGTGCGTGGGCGGGCTATTAAGAAGATCGAGCTCCAGAGGTGAATTATGTCTTGTACGTAATTGGGTGGAGGGACTGGGGATGCTGGCAACAAATGGATTCAGTTAATAGGCGAATAAATGGGCTTTGTTCCATCATCCGGATGGACCTTAATCACTGCTGTTGGGCTTAATGGCGCGGAAGCATGTACGAAGCTCTCGAGAGTAGATGATGAAGCCCTTGGTTTTTTTGGGAGGAAAGTTCTGCGTTCAAACATTCTGATTGTTTGGCTGAACTTGCAGACAAGGGTTGTACAACGACATGAGACTACCCAGTCGTCTACGAATTCAAAGCCTAAGAGGGCAAGGGCATCTAAGCGCTTTTGCGAATATCCGTCGACTCCTAACACATGGGATTTGGGTAAGAGACGAGTGGCCGCATCGACCGCCGACTTATGTAAGAGACCAAGACACCAACGACCACTAGATAGTCCTCTTCACCGATAGATCGAAAATGGAAACAGGTGCTGGGTCTGAATTCTACGCAGACACTCTGCATAAACAGGAATCATTTAGACACCCTGATATGTTTAGCGTCATCCAAGCAGAGATCCTGGAACAGGAAACTAGGAGACACCCAGAAACCGATTTGTAGACAGCCACAAAAATGGTTTTATCCGATGGGCTGCACTGAAATAAGTAGGGTTCTGTACAACGACATCAAAAGGTTGTCATAAAATCTCGCTACTCACTGAGTGTGTCCGTTAGACACCACAAGGTCAAGCTCTGCTGGGTCTCGGGCCAAAGCTCAATCGAAGGGAAAGAAAAAGCGACTGAATTGCCCAGACAAAGATCTGCAATGGACATCAGCGAAGTGGACACGGCACTACAACCACCGGATCATATATGACACAACAATAAAAGAAGCTAAATGTCGTGGCTTGCACGAAATGCCTGACGCAAGATCAGTTTGGCCAGAGCATAATAACGACAAAACAAAGAAGCTTCTGGCGTTGGACTGAAACTGAAGTGATCATAGGACACTGTCCGATATGTGTAATGCTCCGGATATGGAACCAGGAACCCAGCGATCTCTGCCGGAGTTGCGGCAACGAGGAAGATACCATGCCCATTTCTTCAGAATCGGCGCCTAACTTCGCTGGACCACAGATCATTCACAGAGACTGCTGATCTTTTCAAATTGTTGAAGAGACCCCGTGCGTGTCAACCACCACGTGATTCTTCCACAAATTAAGGGATTCACAATTGGCCTTTAGGCCTCCAAGTGGGATAGTCAACCATCAGATTCCAGTTCCTAAACCTAACCGAAGAAAGTTTCAAGTGATAGACTCCCTACAGGCAAATGGTACCACGCGGCTCACGTTCTTCACTCAGCTCGTCCACTAGCTAAAGTAAATCTAAACGACACCCTCACCTTCTTCCAGAAACAATGAATAACAACTCCTCACCTCATTTTTTTAATCAACTCTAATAGTCGATCATTTTTATATTCACACCAAAAAAGCGAACAAAATCGAATAAAAAGAAATAATCGTCTACAGACTCTAAAGAATCTACATTACGCTTAATACAGGTCATCAATATCGTCTTCTCCCACGTCTACGTGTCACTTATAGCCTAAGAAAAAAAAAACGATGAAACTCTTGGAAATCCCGCCGGTTCACGGTGCAAAATGTGTTTAAATATAATTATTGTATGTTCAAGCTGTGTGTCAGTTCCTCTCCGAATTTATTGGACTTTATCCTTCGATGCGTCCAGCACACTGCCAGATGCAGCCTGCTTTTCGGCCAGTCTCTTTTTTTGCTTCGCCTCCGTGCGTTTTTTGTACGTCATCGCAACAGCAATGACCATCATGACGGCCCAGTACACGTAGCCAATGTGATAGACCGACGAGTAGAAGAACCAAATACGCTTGAACGTGAGCAGAAGGAATGCGGTTCCCAGGTAGCTGAGGCCGAAGAACTTCGAGATCCAGAAGAGGGCGTCGATAACCTTACGGTTCGTCCCGGTGGCATCCTTGCGGAAGAGTCTGTTCATCATGTCCTCGACGGGCACATAGAATGGTGCTCCCATGATGCAGAAATAGTGTCCCGGCATGAAACCGTGCCAGAAGGACGATGTGAGGAGGGTGGCAATGGTTCTGAAATGTGAGAGGTTAGGTTCGATAGATGGGGTTGGCGTTGAGAGACTACCTGTATTTCTTGCTTGGGAACAGCTGGTACACATTCACTGCCAACCAGTACTGGACGCAGATATTCCAGTGCTTCATCGCCTCTCGCATGGTCATGCACGCTTCGGTGTCGTACACACGAAGGTTGACAATCGTGGTGAAGTTGTAGGAATGTTTGTCCGCATCTCTCTTCAAGTGAGCGTATTGTCCTTTGGGACCATTTCCGTTGGTGACCTCAGCTTGGTCGGGGTACGCCCCAAAGCCGGCACAAGTGCACACACATTCGCTGAGTGTAAGGCCGGTGTAAATGCGCATGCGGAAGATGAAGAATGTCGGCCAGATGTAGAAGAGGCGGTAGAGAAAGCTCCGTTGCTGGTAGAATTCATCTGAAAGGGCATACTAAAGTGAGGGAGATCAGAAGTTGTGTTCCGGGGACAGGGGAAAGGCACTCACATCCAAGGGCCACAGGGAATTCGCGATAATGTACAGAACGCAGTAAAGTGCTGTGTACTTTAGCTTATCCAGGGTTACGCTCTTGCTCTTCGCGTAGTCCTTGAATGGCATGTCAAAGTAGTCCCGATACGTTCGGTAGCGGTAGTAGGGACCTTGAAGAAAAAATAGGACAAGATGTAGATGCGGACATGATGACAGTTATGCATGTGTCATCAGGCGAAGCAGTATTTTGACTGTCGACCTTCAAATGTGAGCAATAAACACCGATAATTGATTCCCCGCGTTACGTAAATTTCGTCCAAGTTTCTCAGACAATTAATGCGCTCTTCACGGAGCTTAATCGACTTTCCTCCCTTGGTCTAGAAATAGCCAAACCAGTCAAATGTAAATATTGCCCCCGTTTCAGACGATAAGAGGTCAACAAGCCAGCGGCAGTCATTCACATTCCAACGCCAATCAGTTCTGCTTCGTGTTAGTGACCTCGGCAAATATTTAATTAATCTCAAAGCGCTCGGTCTTTCCCCGAGATAAGCACACATCAAATCTAATCACCTGTCAGCACCCCGATGTAGTTGAAGGAATAATGAAATATCTCCATCGTACTGATGGTCTGCAGCTCAACGTCATAGTCAGTCACTTCTACGAGATTTCCCGCACTCAAATCTTTGTCCTTCAACTCCTTCTCCCTCTGCTGGATCCGCTTATACGCGGCAGTCTTCTCAAATGCCAACCCAGCTACCTGCAAAAAAAGCAACAGAAAATCGCATTATCATGCCGACCTTTGGATCACACAACTCGGTTTCACCTTCAAGGTTAGAATCATCTGAATCATGTTCGTGTGGCCGGGCACTGATGGAAGTCCGAAGTACGATGTGGTACGGAAGAACACCAGGTATCCAAACATAATCCCAAAGCTGACCAAGTGACATTTGCTGGAAGGAAAAAAACATCAATCAGGGTTCATCCGTTGTTGCAGTTTCTCATACGAACCTCGGATGGACCTTCTGGATGGCCACGGCGCACATAGCAAACGATATCAGACAATGGAGGATGTGCAGTCCGGACACAATGAAAACAATCAACAACCCGAAGGCTGTGGCCAGTATTTTTTTCTCTGAATCATCCTTGATCTTCCGCATTAGCACTCCAAACCCTATGCAGGAGAGCAGGCACACCAGGTACATCACATCGTCGACGTTCATTGTTCCAAATGCATTCTGTTCAAGATAAATAGATTAAATCAGTTTCAATTAAATGGATGGAGGAGCTACGAACCAATTGATCCAAGAGGAAGACATCAAAAAAATATGAACAATATTTTGACAGCCGACAGATGGGTTGTGGGAAATTCTTTTATTTTTTCTTCCCTTTTTATTTGACATCTTCGCGGTTTGGGGAGTGTTCAGAGAGGAGTTGAGGACTGTGTCTAGGTTAAACACACACGGGACGGGTTGTGAAAATTGCTTGGAAGAAGTAAGTTGGACATCTAGGGGTACGTGGACGAACAGTGAGCTGGGTTGAGATATTTGATAAGCTTCGTTGCTTGTGAGTGATGATGCAAATGTGGACAGCTAGATGGCCCTTGCTTTGAAAAAATGATTATCGGACTCCGTTGCATAGTTGCTTGATGTCTTGTCGTATTACCTGAACGGAGGGTCGTCGGAATTCGAATATTTGGTTGAATATGTGGTGCTGTATGCGGGGGCCAGGCCCTCGACTCCTCAAAAGTGAGAAGCTGCCACTTTTGTCAACACGAGCACACAGCATTCCCTCGAAACCAAGCAGTCACCCCTCCAACGTAGGAAAATTAACAATTTTAATAATTCCCGCGACACCATGAACCCATCACCTGCACGCCTCTCCTCACACGAAACCCCTTCGGCCCGACAACCAGCCAGCGACTCCTCACGCCTGATGTCGCACCCTCTGTCGAGTCAAAGTTATGCTTCAGCCGAATCCACCCCAAAGCCACCGCCATTCGAGTCACAAGAAACGAATCAACACACAAAAAGAACAAAAAAAAAAAACATAGGATCCCTTCTTCGTGGGCGAGTCAGAGCAGCCGCCACACACAGGATGTGCGATGCCAGCGCCATTATAAGAGACAATTACAAAAAACAACTCGGCAATTAGTGGATCTAATTAAAGACAGTAAATTAGGCGCAAGGAGCGCACTTAAAATCGCGCGAATATCAGATGGAACTCCGTGCGGGAAGGGTGAGCTGTGTACCACACTTTCGCATTTATTGTGTGGCCAAGTTGGTGGAGCTCTCTTGCATCCGCCCCAGCCTCCAGCCAGCCGAGGGTGTCGACCAAATTGTGTGCAAGCGAGCCAGTTGTAACGCTGAGTGCTGTCGTCTTTGCCGTCGCCATCGCAATCTTCACAGTTCGGCTAAGGCTGCGCTGCTGAATTATCCTTTTATGCAAATGCAGATAACGATTGCGGCATGATTTCGTTTCCGATGGCGGCAGTGTGGGGCGGCACACAGCAGAACCACACGAACAAAGGACGGCTGATGGGAATGTGTTGTGTGACTAGAAGGTAATCATTTGCCTTGTGCCAGCGTGCGAGAGACGGATTAAGGGCCAGAGTGAGATTCGCTTTGAGAGGCAAAAGAAAATTCAGAGATTACCTCGCAAGGATATCGGGTGGATGCTTTTAATTATTTCACGTCTAGTAGTTTCGCGCGAATTTATACAATTAAATGACGGGCTTGAAGTAGGCGAGACTGAAGGAGCAGCAGCAGCAGTAGAAGCAGACCCACCAGCAGTAGCTAGATAAGCCCGAGCACATTTGTCTTTTATAATTGTTATGGCGAGGATTAAATGTTGTTTCCTGGACCTGGTCCTTGGTTTCGAATTCTGGCGATGAAGTGGCGGAGACTGCTCCGGCGAGGAGGCTTTAGACTGAATTATGTGTGCGGGTCTGGGCGAGTGAAGGATGAAGGCAGTGGGTTGAGAGGACAAAAAACGTGGTCAGGGACAAAAAAAAAGGGGGAGCTTGAAGGGTTCTGGATGGTGGACGCTTGATTTTAGATCCAAGCACTGGAGCAGGTACTTGAGCAGGAAGTTTCAAAACAATTTCACAGCTGATACGAGTCCATAAGACACAGAGTCGTGGAGCTCGAAAGGATATCGTTGTTTTTTTAAGCTGTTCTTTTTCTTCTTTGTGTGGCGCTACAGTCCGGGGTGGACCTGGGCCTCAACCAACATGCCTCTCCAACAAGCGCGGGCGTCCTCTGTTTCGTTGCCCGACAGGTTCGGATTCGAGGATTCTTCGTGTTGGAGCTGTGGTGTCCATCCGCTCTACATGACCTAGCCATCTTAAGCGTTGGATCCGAAGACGCTTAACTAGGTGCATGCCGCTGTACAGCCCGTATAGTTCGTGGTTGAACCTTCTCCTCCAAACGCCATCAACGCAAACAGGACCAAAGATCCTACGCAGAACTTTTCTCTCAAACAACAGTACATGGTAACACTCTTCAGAAAACAGGTGCTAGACATCAGCAACCATTCAAATGGACCAAAATGGACTCAAGGATTTGAACTATAGCTTCAACTTCTCCCAGAAATAAGCGATAGGGAAAAGGAGATCTCCGATGAGGTTGCGAGGAGTGTGCCAGTGCCTTCGTCCGTCTTGGAGCCAAGATTGGCACATTTCTGGCAATTGTACAGTCGTCCTTATCTGCGATCTGTTTGTATTTACATTTGAAGTCTAGAAAAGGTGCGATGTAATGTTTATGCATTCTTTATTATGTCTATGCGACCACGGCTAGATATTCTGTCCCAGCGGTTGGTAGCTTGCCGTAAATGTCCATGGGAAGCAACTCTTGTTCATGGCAGCTAAAAGCGTAGAATGTAGCGCTCAAGTGATGCAGATGCACACAGATATGCGGGTGCGACGCTCTCGTAGTCACAGATCTTGTGAGATGAGTCTTGAGTGCTGCGATGCCGTGTGTTTGGATTGCTCTGACGACCACGACCTACTCCGGCACAAAATAACTATGCTTTTCCAAGTGGTAAGTCCAATTCGATCGTAACCTACTTGGTGTCCAACTCTTGAAATAGCCTCCATATCATCAGAGGCATAGTAAGGCCACGTCTCGGATGCTTCACAGAGCAAGAATTTTGATCCTCTCTTCACACATTCAAGATGAAGACGAACCCAAATGAAGGCACTCGGCAAACTCACGTTCCAAAAGACCATCACAATGAAACACTTCTTTAATTCCCAAAAATCTCTTCATAGCCCAAATTCCCTCTCCCCAGTCCAGTGTGCCAAAAGTGAAAAATTGAATCCAAGCCGTCCCCCCAATCCACTCATGCATATCCTCGCAGAGATTAAAAACTACAAATGAACATCGCAAAAGCAGGACAAACTCCACCACGTTCGCACATGGATGCCACACGTGCCTCCCGAGCCACCGCCGCCGCCCAACTTTTCATATCCTTTTGCAACCTTTTGAGATAATAATAATTTAGTGTTGTTGATATGACTTTTGACCATCACTGGCTCTCCCCCGGATTCTCTGCCGAAAATGCTCCGAAACGAAATAAATCTCCCATTCGCACACGAGCCCCTCCCCGCGCCCAGTCTTCCGCTCAGTCAATCGCCATACCACACATGTGCGGACGAGGTGGTCCTTGGTACAAAAATTATTCCGATTGCGCAAATTATTCGATTACACACGAACGGCAGCCTTTTGTAGCTGGTCGCTTTTCAGGAATTTCGCCCGCTCCTCACATCCGCAGCGCACAGTCGAATCCAGAGGAATCCTTTTGAGCGAGTGCGAGATAAACCAAAGACGGTCGGTCCGGCACAGACGAGAAGACGAGGTGAAAAAAGAAGGCCCAGCCAACGGACTTGAGGTATGCGAATGTGTGGTGAGCAAACGACAACGACGACGACAAGGGCGATGCTTGATTCCAAGGAAACTCGAGCGCCGTAGCCGAGAAATCAGGGAGAAACGAGCGAGCGGACTGCTGCTCCACCGGTCTGCTTCTGCTGCTGCTGCTGCTGAAAATGATTTTTCATTTATTGCCGAGGCCAAAACTTCATCTTTGACTTTGTCGAACTTCCTCGGAATGGGCGGCTGGGTGGCTGGGGTGCCGCTCGCACTCCTCGTTGAGGTATGCAAAAGGACTCCCTTGTAGGCAGGCTGCGTGCACTGGGTAATAATTTTCATTTGTTCAGATACACATTCGATTGGCCTTGCGGATGAGTGGCTTGGCTCTCGGTTATCCTTCTCAAGAGGGCGTCAGGCCATCCTTGTGCCGGTGTGCACAAATAAATGAAGTTTGCACTAATGGCATAAAGACAAGAGAGATACCATCTGAGGCGGAGAGGAGATCCTCTTTGCGTGGAATGCCATTGAAAAAGGATTTCCTTTGTTGCTGATCTCTCGATCTGAACTGATGAGGAGTGGGACAGGAGCGGGCCGGCAAACGCCCATCGTTTGAAATTATTTATGCAACCGTCCGTACATAGTTAGTGCGGCGGCATCCTTTATCCTCGGCCGAGGCTGAGGCCGAGGACGGGGACACTGGTGTGGAACTTTTGTATATCCTCTCACATGTCATCGTCGATAATTTTCTTTTTAACCGAACATTTTGATGCAAGGGACGACCGCATCTCAGGAAAGTTTCTTCACCGACACATGCGAACGCTGGCCGTGTGTGTGTGTGTGTGTGCGTGGGGATGGATAAAGGATTATGAGAGAGGTCCTTGAGTGTAAGGAAGGCATTTTGCGATAACTTTGGAGACATCTTAAGTCGCCGCCGGGCTTGGAAAGTGACGCGATGGTGTGGGATGGGTGTGCGACGGATTAGCAAGTGTGTACGTCTATCGGGCTGGCGGATGTCCTGGGAGGTTGTATCGGAATTAACTTCACTTTGGTGGCTTTCACTTAGGTGTCGTTGGGAATTTTACACTTTTCTCGCAAATGGTTGGCCTGGGTTTATCTTTCCGCTTTGATGGCTGCCGAGTGCTTGGGTGGCCACACGAAATTGTTTCCGAAAGGATGATGTTTGATTTGGGATCGGGCAGAGGAGGAGCATTGATTGCAATCAAGTCATCAAAGGGTTGCCAATCGAGAAGGATGGCGGAAAGTTGCGGGGTTATGAAACTGATGGTCCATTTATTGTGCAAAATGTATGGACATTTTTTGTCGTGTGTTTTGATTGCATCTTGGAGAATATCAGAGAAGAGAGGAGAGCATTAGCTTCCTTCAATCGCTGACAGTCCCAGGCAAGCTGCTTCCAGTCATCAAAACCAAGACTTGTTACGTGCGCGAGGACTTGGTCTTTGTACCGAAGGTTTAGCCTTTCTCTCCTTCTCCAAAGCGGACATTCGGATTCGATGACCCTCTAAGCTGGAGCATTGGTGTCCATGCGCTCGATATGGTGTCCATGCCATCCATCTGGATATACCGGTTCAGTCGATGAATTTTTGTATTCCGGACTACATCCACATGTTGTTACAGCTCGTATATGTATATGCCTGACCACATGTGAAAAAAAGAGGCACGTTGCTTCAAGACGGCAATCCTAATAAGACAAGACAACAAGAGTTGAAAAAGGATCTAAAGTCAGTCGTTGGGTAGAAAGAGTTGCGCGCTGACTCACATACTTGCCGTGGTGTCCCAAAAAAATATTTACACTATTTTTCATTGAACAACGTTAACATAAAATTTCTACACATATATTCGACCCAGTATTTTTCTTTCCAAAGCACTAGGCATCAGATCTGATGTTTACCTTACCGTACAGATTTTGATCCTTCTAGTCCGAGGTCTTGGCCCAAGCTTGACAAACCGATGTAACAACGGTTGTAAGGGGCGATTCTGCGTCAAGTCTCCACTTTACTTTCGTTTTTGGAATTAGAGTTTGCCCAGAGGTAGACCTTTGAGTTGTAGCTGTGGATCGTGATAAGTCCCAGGCGTTTTGTGACGGAACTATTCTTGCTCGGACGCTTGTACTTTTCATTGATTGGATTGGCGGTTCGCCTGTACGCTAATCCAATCGCGAAAAGCTTCCGCTTCTTAGCTAACACGTCACGACGTCGATGTCATCTGCTTAACCCAACAGTTTGAGCCTTCCTAAACCTAGTGGTTTCTGGTTTCAAACAGCTCAGAAGTCCTAGAACCGAACTGCACCGTGCATCGCGGCTGTGTTAGCCTGTTGCTACACAGACAAATTCGCTCATCGTTTCGAATAATTTCTTGCGATAAATTGCTGTGTGTAGTGGCCCGTGGCGTTGTGGGTATGTGCGTCGGCCCCAACCTCGACATCGTAGGTTCGATTCCTGCTCTGTGCGACGAAAACAATTTTCACGACCCCATCTCTTTCGAGTCACTGACAATGCTCAAAGAGTATTTCCTGTCTACAGAAGGCTTCTCAAACTTGGTCGTTCGGATTCGGCATAAAACTGTAGGTCCCTTCCACTCGTGAGAGAACAATAGCACGCACAACACGAGTGGTTGCTGAGAAGCTAGGCCCTGGGCCCCTACAGGCTGTAGCGCCACCCATATTATATAAATTACTGTGTATGGTCCACGTTGTGTGGATTCTGGAGCTGATATTCCAATCGCCAGCAATACTTTCGTCCTCCCAAGTTTCGCAGATGATCTGGTGCATGCTCCTTCCCAGAACATGGCCTGGATTGGCCTGGAAGAGGTCTGATTGTTATTCTTTAGTTTTTTTGTAGCAGTGCGAATTTTTTCAAGGTTGTGTGAGGACCCCTTCATCGACTGGCCTTGGTTCCTTATTATTCTCCCTTTGCCGTGCCTGTTCGTCAGCTGTTCGGAGTGCTACCTAAACACCTTCACTATAACACATCGCGTCAGTGGGCCCTTCCTAAGCCCTGCGGCCATACTTTTGGTTTTTCTTTATAAAAGTTCAGTATTTTGCTTGGACTCTTCGATGTCCTTGATCTGGGAGGTTAGTTTCTTCGTCTATGTCCATGAACTGCAAGAAAGTTTCTTCTCCTCTAGAATGCATCTGATCTTTTGTGGTGGTCTCGTTTTCTGTTGCAGTTCCTTTTACTATGCCTCGTCGAATGCATGTTTCTTACGCTCACACTCGCTATCATGTGGCGCATACCTTGTATATGAACATTTTCGTTTTCCATTCTACCGTCTGCACATTGTCAGTTGGCTGTGTGGATTCTCATCAGTTTACCCTTAAGCCTGCTTTCGGACGCACAGTGAAATTTAGAGACTCGTTTTTTAGCCGCATCACACGAATATGGAATGGAATGTTTCCCAGCTCAATATTTCCCATAGATTACAATCCGCAGATGTTTAAGACCAACGTGCACAGGTACCTCGTCTCTCTCTCTCCCTCTATACCCTCGGCCCGTGCTGTGTCTTGACCCCGGACAATTAAGGGTATTAATAACCCCTTGAGTACGCGCAAATTATAAAAAAAAAGAAAGAATTTAGAAATGTAGAACCATTCGTTCATATGTTGTCCCTAGTGTTCAATTACCCTGAATTCGAGAGCTTCTGGAACCAGTTAACTACCGAAATAAGTAAAAAAAGAGGACTTTCCCAAAATATTTGGAGTTTAGAACTTGTTTACATGACAATCTGAGCCCTGCTGTTGTAGAGGATTTTTGGTGCAATCCAAGTTTTATATGCTTCAACTGGGATACTCTCGAGGACAGTAAGCTTAGCGGACATCTTTGCCCATGGCTTGCAAGTTCACGGCGTAATTCTGATGATGTCTCCAAATATGTGCTCAAATTCGGCAGACAGTTCTCTGTGGCTGTACCAGCTTCTCTCCAGATTGCTGCCGAGTTCCTTGACTTGATCAGACACCGGCACGACTATAAGTCACCCGTTTGCCTCAAGCTCTGCTGCAAATTATCAGCGAAATCTGATTTATTCGGACATCCACCTTGTGCACCACAAAAGTGAATCCTTTTGTTTCCTATCTCCAAAACTCTCTCTCCCTCTCTTCACTCCTCTCCCCCGGTGGTGCTAGGTTCACGGTTTGCGGGCAATGCTAGAGAAATAAAACAAATTCCACCGGAAAAGGATAAAACCGATTGATTTATTTTGACAACACCGGTAGCAGTGCGAGTTATGTTTTTGTCTCCGAAAGGGGCAGCCACCGGCCTCCAGCTGCCACCGAGACTGTGCAGGACACTTCACCGGACCATGTGTGAGTGGGGATGCCTCTAATATTTTATTCCACATCTTTCTTATTTTAATCCTCCTCTGGCCTTGGGCGAGGCAGTGGAACGACCGCCGCCAGGAGTGGGCGCCGGCAAGGGGGCGACAGGACACAGCAATAAATGGTTCGTTAATTACCACCAGGCGAATAAATTATTATTTTTTTCCCTGCCTCCGCTCGAAACTGCTCTGTGTCCTGAGCCGGGATCAGGCTCCTGCAACAATTTTAAATTCTGACTCCTGCCAAAAGGAATCGTCCGGAGAGCAGGGCAGAGCAGAGACAAAGAGCCTGGACTGGAAGCTGACGGGGACGGCGGCTGAAGGTGCACAGGACACGGGAAAAATACAGAAAATAAAGATGAATGACTGTTATGGCAGGTACCGCTCTCGCTCTCTCTCTCCCTCTCTCTGTTCGGCCAGTCTGGACGACACATGAAACAATGCCGCAGCAGACACACCGGAAGATGTGTAGGACACGGACACATCTTTCTTTGCCGGGGTGCTGGTGGGCTGATGCTGGGCTGAATTAAATGTGAACACGATGAGAGTTAAATTATTAGTTTGGCCAATCCGGTGGCTGTAGTGGGGTCACTGTCAGGCCCGTTGAATGGGACCGCTCCCCGTTGAGGCGGACATAAATCTGGGGAGGCTTTGTTTGAAAAGTTTTGCGCTAAGTTTTGAGGTTTTCTTTTCCTTCTTGTGTGTGTGCCAGTCGTCGTCGTTTTTGTGCATGAGGCTATGCGGGGCTAGAGGTACTTTGTTATGGGTGGCGATTCGGTCGGACTGAATGGGCTTTCACCGAAATGTCGCGGTTGGAGACGATTTATGAGGAAGACGCGCACACTGAGTGCTTGGCAGTGAAATGATTTCACGTGTGGCGTAGTCCGAGGAGGACCGTGAGTCGGATTGGACAGGCTGCTGGAGTAGAGAGGGATCTGCATCGAATTGACGAGCAGCAGAGAGAACTGAGTAAGGATAGTAGAATCGCAGTCCATGTGGAGGACATGGGGGAACCATTTCTGCAGACTATAGAACGGCGACAAAGAACTTACTCCTGCTGCTAGGTAGATTGAACCTTTCAACCCGAATTGAAGGGACGATGTGGGTCAACAATTCCGTCCAGCTGTCCGTCCATCCGACATGGATGTAGCTGCAGGGATAGCAGCGGATGTTTTCAAAGCGGCAAGCGATGACTTGGTAAGGAGCATGCTGTATGCACCAACTCGTCTGTAAAATATGGTCGGAGGAAAGCATGTCCGATTAATGGAACCTCAGCACTGTCCGCCCGATCCATCAAAAAGGAAACGTTTTGAGCTGCCGCAACTATAGAAGCATCAGTCTTCTGGACATCGCTCGTAAGATCTTTTCTGCCGTACTGCGTGAATGCCTAAAGCCGTTCGTCAATAACCTGGTCGGTCCATACCAGTGTGGCTTAAGGCCAAGAAAATCCACCATCGATCAAACATTCACACTACGGCGGATTTGGGAACAGCAACAGATTGATACCCACCACCTCTTCATCGATTTTAAGGCTACGTCTGGGAGCATCCAGAGAAACGAGCTGTACAGAACAGTGTCTACAGGAACAGTCCGTTTGTGTAGGATAACGATAGATACCGAACACTGCTCCGTCAATGTGGGTAAAGAACTAAGCGAGACCTTTGATGCCAAAAAATGCAAATAATGTGACGCACGCACTGTCAAGATACTTAGCGAATGTCTTCCAATAATTCTCGAAAGGAATGTTCAATCAATGAACAATCTTTCAGAAGTCCGTCCAACTACTCGCACATGCCGACGATATTGACATTATCGGAGGAGCGCAGCGTGATGTCAATAGCGCTTTTGTATGTAATTCAACGGAGACCTCAGGTGGGCTTGCCGGTTAATGACGGCAAGACCAAATACACGCTGTCAGCACGAAAGGCCAAAGACTCAACACCGACTTCTTGGACAGAAAGTCACAATAGGTATATATAACTTTGGAGTAGTTAAAGGGTTTGTCTACCGCTATCACCGTCTAGGAACCGCTATCAATTCAGACAACGACGCCAGCGACTTCTTTGGGTTATGAAAGCATTTGAAAAACAAAACTTTTCTCGACCAACCACCGCAACCGTCTGTAAGATCTAAATAGTCCCTGTTCTGCTATATAGCGCAAAGGCATGGTCTTTGCCAAAAGGGGCCGAAGTTGCTCTTGGTTGCTTTGAGAGGGAATTTCTTCGGGTTGTTTCTGGCTCTTCGTCTGGAGGAGACGATTTACCAACGAACTGTACGATCTGTTCAGCGACATCGACTAGCCAGAGCCAGAGTGAAGATCAAACGTTTGAGATGGCTAGTCAAGTGGAGTGGATGGAAACCAATGCGTTGGAATGAAAAGTTGAATCCACCTCCGAGGCGCAGTAGAGACAGCGACTTAGATGGCGCACGCTATTAAAAGGGACTTCAACCAACTATGCGTTCGAAACTGAAAGCAGCTGGCTTGAGCCACCTTAAGTAGAGGGAGCTGTGGACCAGCCATTCCGGCAGAGTTCGCAGTGAACTAAACTGGTACCATTAGTTGGATTGTAACATTCCTATGTTAAATCGGGTTCTTTCTCGACTCTATTGCCCGAGTGTTGGCTCCTCGGAAGATAGGGACGTCAAGACTGCTGGAGGAGTGTCTCACGTCAATTCGCAGCGTGATCTGGTTGAAGGCTGATGAAAAACATAACAAAATGGGTGGCGCTACAGCCCGTAGAGGACCAGAGCCTAGCCTCGACAGCAACCAATCCTGTTGTGCGTGCTATTGAGTTTAAGGGATCACAGTTATATGGCGACTCCGAACTGCTAATTTTGAAAAGCTTTTTTTGGCCAGTTACACTCTTTGAGCAATGTCGGTGACTCGAGAGAGATGGGGGCTGTAAATAATATTTTTTTCGTACAAACTGCGGACGGGAACTAGACGTTGAGGTTGAAGTGCATTGGGGTCGACACACATGCCCACAACATCACGATCACCACGTTGATGCATAACTTACATAATTTGTGAACAGAAGCGTTGTCTACTGCAATATCTATGCGACTTCATGATTCATGCCTTCTTTGCCACTATAGTCCTCTGTGGTTCATGCTCCTCTTTGCGGACCCAAGAAGATGCTTGGACAAAGTCGCCTGTTTCTCAGTAGTGAGTGCCTCCATTAGCCGTCCGGTTTGTCAAAGACTGCCGGAACAGACTCAAGGCTAGGTGTCATGTCATTCACGAGGTGTAAGCAGTTGATTTGATTTTAGCATTAGAGTGATAGAGTAGCAAAATCACATGGTGGTCAGTCTAGATGTCATGTCATTCAACGCTCGACCGTCCCTGATCCTTTTTTATTCAAATTAATTTTAATTTTTGACTTTGTCTATATGCTAACCTCAGTTTGATCCGCGCATCATTGAGGAACTAACCAGCAGTGGATCCTCTGCAAGTCTGTGTGTATTCCTGCTACATAATCCACATCCCCGTCCAACTGATGTGCATCTCAGTCAAGTTCCCGGCTTAACACTCCCCGTCGACACTAAAAGCCGACCCAAAAGAAATCCGTTGAACTTTCCACCCACCTCGGCAGTCAGACTTACGGGCAAATATTTAATTAATGGACTTTCAATAACACACCACACCCGTGTTACCCCCTCTAATCCAGAGAGCGCCAGGCAGCGTCAACAGCCGCACACACCGAGTCGACACCCAGAGGAAGGCCCCCCGCAACAGAAGCTGAGCTGTAAATCCTTCCTTCTCAAACAGATTATATATCACTTAAACTTTGCCAAGGAGCCAACGCTGCGCGTTGTCGTATACAAAAACTGCCACACACATTCGCACACGTTCATGGTAGCCTCATGGCAAATCCCCGGCCGCACAGTGCCCCCGCACGATGCAGTGGCAGCGGCGGCGTGGTCTTGACAAAAACTTTTAAATCTCCGCTGCATGCGCGAGCATTTGACAATTATGGCGTGAACAGGAAAACGGATTCCGCGCGAAGACGACTGACAAACAAAACTTCGGAGCAGCGCCCGGTCCAGCCAGTCCCACTTAGAGGGGCTCCCGAAAAATGTGCACCGAGGTGGTCGCGTATAATTTAGCAGATAGCCTCCATCCCTCACTGCAGCCGTCCGCCCCTATATGAAGGATTACCCCGAACCGGGCGGATTGCGATTGAGGCATTTCTTATGGCCAACGAAACTATCGCACCCTCGTACAGCAGCGACACCTATCTTGGGCAAAAATCGAAATATAAGATCGTCCTTGTACACTAAATACCGTGCCGAGTGTGTGTAAGGAGCCCCGAGGCGGCGCGGGGTGGCGTCGTCGACGATGACGACGACCGGGGTGGGTGTAGTAGATGGGCGAAGATGTGCGGTATTGGGGGGATTGTTGTAATCTACAGTTAGCTGCGATTTATGAGTCGAACGGGGCGGTGCAGAACTGCTGCCGGCTGGAGAGGGCTTGGGTGACTTTTTCGCAGAGATTTACCGTTTTATACTTGACATTTCCAAAAGTTTAAGTTTTAATTTATGACACCACTTCGACTACTACACACTATACACAGCAATGGCGAAACTGTGATGGTGGGCAGGCACTACACCACCACCCCAGGCTTGGGTGGGGGGGGGCTTAGAATTCAAAGAATGCGAAGAGTTGGTACACGCCGCTTGTGTGTCTCTCCATTTGAAGGCATTTTTGTCTTTGTACGGGAGCGGCGCATTGTAAATCCTCAAGAATACTTCAGCTTTGGGCAACGGGGCAAACGGCGAGAACGTGTGAGTCAGTCAGCCAGTGAGTCGGTCTTGGGCAGCGATGAACTACAACTGCGACGACATTTAACTTGCGACGAAACTTCGGGTCCTTGCGATATTCGACGAAGACTCTCTCGTTCGCTCGCTTCGACTGTGTGTTGGACTTGGAACTTGAAGTGTGCTGTGCGCTGCTGTGCGGCAGAGCGAGAGAGGATTGTGATTTGCTATTGCAGATATCCACAGGAGTTTTGTGCGGAGTTATCCGCTGAGTTTGTGTTGCCGATTGCCAAAATCATGCGAAAAGAAATACACAGTTGCTGGCAGAAGGAGATGGAGAGGTGATGGGGGGAGGAAGGTGAATACCGGAACTGCACATTGCCGTTGATGACATGGTTGGTGCTTCTGTTTCGGCTTCTGGGTTGACTTCAGCCGCCCGGTGACACTGTGCCGGATGTCGCCTGAGTTGTGATGAGGAAGTTTTTCGATTTTGCACACTTCACGATTGTAATTAAGATAAGGCCGAGGGATTCGCGGGAATTCGAGCGACGAATGGGATCTGACGTGGGGGTTGAGGTTTTAGCAGTTGATTTGGATTTTAGCATTGGAGTGATAGGGTATCAAAATCACATGGTGGGCAGGTGCGGACTCATAGGGCAGAGTCTAACGAACGATCCTTATCAAGAAACCGGTACAGGAAGACTTACTGGCTCTCAGGGGCAACGAATGCTACAGCGAGACAATAGGTCCAACATCTCAAGCTGGTTCCATAAAAACATTGCTTCCCTTGCCCATGCATGAGATAGAGTCGCTCATAAAAGGCAGTGGCAGCATAAGGTGTCAAATCAAAATCACTTAGATCTCCAAGGAAAAAACAACTGAAATGTATTGTGTTGCTGCTGCTTGTTGTGTTGTGTTAGCTGAATTTATTAATAAAGTATTTCAAACAAAATAAATGAGGATAACGCAAAAGCTATATGCACAGCAGGTCATAAGCCAAAAATCTATCCAAGCTAACGTTACTAACAAATGACTATGTTGTGCTTTGCTTGGAAATGCTTTTGACGAAGATTATTCTTGAGATTGATCAAATACCAAAACCCATTTATTTATTGACGATAGATGCAGGACTAGAGTCACGATCTTCCTGAAGTCCGTGCAATTGTTAGCATACGCCGATGACATTGACGTGATTCGCAGAATTCAGCGAGCCGTCAATGAGGCATTTGCTAACATTGAGACGGAAGTGGCTAAAATGAGTCTGGCGGTAAATGCGGGCAAAACGGGGATATACTGTCCTCAAGAAAGAACATAAAACATCGACGTCTTGGACAGAGCGTCACAAGGGGCAGCTATAGTCAAGGACTTCACTTATCTCGTGTCGGAGATTAACAAGCTCCCTGTCAAACATAACAACCCTGGACTGGATAACTTCTTAAGCAGCCCATACACGATTCAACTCAGTCGGTTTTTCCCCAAATCAACTCGTGTGTGACTTTGTCATTTGATCGATTTGGTTGACGGTTGACGGTTTGGTTGATGAAAAATCAAAAGATTTTGGTTTTGTGAAGTTGACTAGCAAGTCTTCCAACTTGATTGAATCGTGTGTGGGCAAGTCGGTTGACAAGCCGTCAAATTTAAGAATTTGAAGTATAAATTCACTGTGAAATCGTTTAAAATTGCACACCGTCTCGTACCACCGCGAAAAATTAATGATAATATTTTTGACAGTAGAAGCAGTCTTTCAATTCAGTTGATGTAGTGTGTGGCCAAGTATCAATTCAGTTGACAACTCAGTTTACAATCGAATAGAATCATGTATGGGCTGCTTTATCTTCTTCTTCTTTCCTTTCTGTGTTAACTCTTCAGAAATATATCGCATCAATCGTTGGAATAGTACGGTTGTTCTTTTTTTAATTTATCTTATTCCCTACACCTCGGTTCCGGAGTAAACTGTACAAATAACATCAGTAACGAGATCAAGCGTAGAATAACTCTTGCCAACTGCTGTTTCTTCGGGCTCAAGAGTCAGTTGAGTAATGGAGCCCTCTCTCAAAGGACCAAGTTGACTCTATTTAAGACACTGATCATCCCAGTTCTGCTGTACGCCGCGGAGGCATGGACAATCTCTAAAGCGGAAGCTATATTTGTTAGACTATCCTTGTATAAATTTTGTTTTAAGAACATCACTAATTAATGCAAAAAACTACGTTCAAGATTTTTTTCTTTCTTTCGTGCTTGAATTTTCCTTCGGGTGAGAACGCCCACAACTCAATTTAGCCTACTTACTTTTACGAGTGACTGTTTATTGGTCCTGCGCTTGTACGTATTCGGCTAAAGTAAGCGAGGAAAGGAGTAAACCTCTGGATACAATCTCTAATCTAGCGTTGGAACAGTATACGCCAAGGGCTGCATGACTAAGAAAGTGCTTAGCCCCTGCTATGCGGACTCTTAATACCTGGAGACCTCCGGTTTTATGCCAGCCCTCGTTGGGTAATCGTGCTCTGCCCAGGGTGATGCTTTCTTTCCGACTACTAGTGGGAATCAAAATTTCACGAAAAAAAAATGGTGAGATTGGTGAATCTCTAAAAACACCAAATTCTGTTCCTGCTGTTGAGCAAATCCATCAATCGCGTCGCTGTTGACCACAGCATTCTTGGGTCACTTTTTTTTCATTTTATATAATGTTTTTCTATAATGAGCTTACATACTAGACAAAAATGCTTAAAACTAGTTGGACGTACAATTCTACTTCTACCTTCCTGGCCCTCGGTGGGCACTCTAAGCTAAATTTAATCTTATTCTATATCTTTTGACCTAATACTCCTCCGCCGCTGTCAATGATGATCTGTACGACAGTCAGTCGACAAGAAGAACTAAGCCATGAGGCCACGAGCCTTGTCTGATTATACTACCTTCGAGGGGTCAGTAGCCAACGTCGACTCTGTCATCTCTACATCCATTCTCGTAGATACGTGGGGCATAACCACCGCCATCTGGGTGCTTCTCTATTGGAAGAAAACTCGACGAGCTTCGTTTTGTTCTTGACGAAGGTTTCGTTAAACTAAACTCTGCCGAGAGAAGGCGTTACAAACTCGCCATTATTAACGAATGGAAAAGCAAACGTCATCTAGACTGGACAAAATAGAGCTGTTCCAAGACAAGGTTTACCAGCTTTGCCTCAAAGAGGAGAGAAGAGAAACTTCCAAGCACATCTTGTGTGAATGTCCGGCACTTATCTGGTTAAGGAAACGCATCTTTCAAAGGGAGATACTTGAATTAACACAATTCACTGCCAAGAACTACCTTTCATACTTAATGGTGGCAAAGGTATGCATTTGGTGATATTTTCACAGTCCGATGGGTAGGAAAGAGTATGATTTACAGACTTACAGCTCCACTGGTAGTACATTTGCCTTTTGATTTCACTCCAACCCTTCAATGCAACAGATCTATCCTGGTCGCGGTGTAGTTGGCTTCGCAGGAGGGGTTGTATAAGAGGGAACAGAAAATCAAAATCACATCTCCGAGTGATGATCATCAGCATCAGACTTGATCAAGATCCGGGTCACTCAAGGGGACTGGACTGGATCCGCACTGTTAAAGGCGGAAGCAACGACGCATCTCCACAAGAGCTTACATAATTCGATGAACCGCAGTATTGAGCACAGGTTGTGTGCTGCCCAAAAAGCAGTTCCTTGCACAGCAACGTCCACTAACCCATTCCCCTGAACAGTGAAATGTATAAGCAATGACAGCAAGCAAAATGCAAATTTCGACCGCCGCCCCACCACTCTGACTGATGACACAAAGCCCCTTTAAACATCAATTGCAACACCCCTCGTCGCACACAACGCAATTATGTACATTGTTTCTCCTCAAAAACCACGAACCATTCGACATTCATTCAAATTAGACTCAAACCGCGCGACATTAAGCAAAAGTTATTATAATTAGATCAGGTCCTAGCCGCGGTCCAACTAAACAACCGTCCATCCATATTGGCCCCATCATCACATCGCCGCGCCGCGCCACGCCACGCTGCCAGGCAAAACGAGGAAACAAATATACGAACCAAAACTCAAAAAAAAACAAACAGAAAATGAATAACAGAAAACACTTAACGAAAATTTATGAAAATTAAAAGTTAAGTCCCAACGACACAGCCTTCCGTCTTGCCATTGCTCGCCGAAAACCAAACCAAACGAATGCTCGTTCTCGTCCTCGTCCATTGTTGTAATTTTTAATTTGACGCATAAATAAAATTAAAACTCTCAAAAAGAAGAAGAACAGCAAGCGGGAAGAAACGGAAAAAATCCCCAATTTACCGTGTGGTGTGGTTTCAATATTCATTTCTCACACTTTAATGGCGGGTCCTGCCGGCCTTGACGTCGCTGTGCAGACGCGGAAACCAAGAAACCGCGACGCCGAGAAACAAAACAACTTCTTCGTCGACCTCATCATCAGAAATCATCTTTTCTCACGCGTTTCACGGACAGAGGCGAGAGAGCGGGCAAATTTATTGAAATTAAAAACCGCTACAGGAGAACCCACCCATCTCCACCACATCCACCCCCATCGCCTAGTTAACAAATCAGGTTAAGCGGCGACGACGACGACAACGACGACGGTGGCGAGCAAAGGGAGGTGCGCCACGCATTGCCGATGCCAATGGTGGTGAACATGATGAAAAGGTAAGCAGGCGGCTAGTTTACAAGTTTGACTTTCTTTCGAGGCGGCCGTCCTCCCCTTGAGAAGGGAGAACGACCAGAGCAAAGCGGAGCGAGAAAAATTACAACCCCCAGCCGCCAGCGAAGCCGGTGAGGGTGGACGACGCGACGGTTCGTTCGTCTCTCGCCAGGGGGGAGGATATTTAAATTTATTTTTATTAACCAATAAATTTGCGTATTTAAGGCGGCATCCTGGTCCCCACGCCCGAGCCCCTTTGTCAGTGGATTAAGTTCCAGTTCATGGGCGGCCGCCACTGCTGCTCGCAGTCCTTCGCCTCGGCTACCGGTTGGCCCATGCAATTGGTTACATAGGCGCGCGTAACTTTCAATTTGGAATCCGCACATCATCTGTGAAGGAATCTGGAGCCAACCCTGCAGCCTATCTGGGCGTCCACCACGAACGGACGATGAGTTGAGCTCGGGACATTTGCATTAGTTCTGAGCTGAGCAATGCTGGCCTGTGGTTGATTACCGGCCAGTACCGGGGTGCGGATGGACGAACCCGTCCCTTCGTCGTTTTTCTTAATTTTTATAATATTATTAAATGCCGGCGTGTGTGTGTGTGTGTGTGGGCCGATGGACGATGGGAAAGTTTTAATTAAAGTTTACGCGCTCGAGGGGGGCGGAGTTGTTTATTTCTGATAATTTCAGTTCAGTGTGTTTGTATGCAGGAAGCGAAGAAGGACACTCTTGGCGGCCACGGTCTTGTGTAGGCTTAGCAAACAAATCTTGCACTTTATTGGCGCGGACGAAAAGGATTTGCACTTGACTAGGAGGGGGCCACGATGCGACGCCTGGACGTGGACTATCTATGGTAATGAAGCGAGGGACAGAGGACGGAAGCGACTTTAGACAGAGGTGACTTGTTTTGCGGCAGGTTTTGGAGAAAGCGGCAAATAAAGGAGGTCCTGCATAGTCAAAGCTTAGAGAAGCTTAATTTTTGGATAATGTTCGATCGATGAGAAGGGATCGCCTTTCAATTGAAGGAATGTTCCGGCAAAGTGCTTGATTTCTGCAAGATCATTGAACTAATCCATCTTCTTGAACAAGGGAGATTGCATATAGAAGGGGTCAACGTGGTAAGGTGCGCAGATTATTTGGTATGAGCGAAGTTTGCGGATGCTATCAGTGAGACCATGGAGGATAAAGTACGTTCGTGGGAGACAAAATGCGACCTAGGTATCAACTCACGTAAGACGAAACTGATGCTTTTCAGCACAAGAAGCGAAATTCCCACCATTCTTCTTTGTCGTATGAATAATCAAGCGATATCTCTATCTACCAGCACCAAGTACTTAGGCGTAACCCTAGATCCCAAAAATAGGCAACCAAAGTAGTGAAAAGCCAGTCACAGGTGGACACTACTAAGGGCACTACGTCCAAACGCGTCAGATCACTGGAGGCGTAATTCTCGGAGCCCAAAAGGCTAATACCGATTGGTGAAACATGCAATATTGCCTTCTGCCAGTGGCAGAAGATAAACCTAGACCAGCGTAGTATAGGAAAGTTTATCCTCACTCACTGGTGGGAGTATTCACTAGACTCACTAGTGAAAATGATGGCTCGAACAAAAAAACAGGCAGCAGGCGCTCTATGGTTCACACCAACAGATTCTCTGGCTATAATCTGGCACACAGTGCCATCAGACTCAGTGAATCCTGGTGCTGGACTTCAAAACTCTAGGTTAGGTTAGGTTGTAGTGGCTGACTGCTAAAAAGCAGTCGCACTTAGGCCAGGTTAGGTCTATTGTGATATCACGCGGATTGACTTCACTGGAACCAGTTGGTGCTGCTAATGAAGCGATTTAGTTGGCCAATCCTGGCACTATTTAGCTCGTTACGGCCGCTTAAGTAGTAGGCTCCTAGGTGCAGGAACCTACGACTGGCAAGAGCTTTACAGGAGCAGAGAAGGTGAATGGTCATAATACATAATCCCAGCACTCAACCGGCTCGGGATCGAAAAGTTCACAGTCTCCAGCTTGTGAACAACAGAACAGTCCGCTCCAAGCTTGGTGACTCCTGCAGAGCAGTTAGCAAGCGAACTCCACAGGGTGGGAATCCTTTATGTCCTTTCTTGTGAAACGTAGGGGTTAATGAACTTTTACTAGCAATAGAAGAGACAGATGGCAACTTGCAAAGCATATGCTGAGGATGTTGCCTTCACGGCATCGGGGAAATTCTTTTCCACGATGAGATCATGCAGTCGGCTGTAGTTGAAAAACTAGAATAATGGGCTAAAGCTTGCGGTCAAAATGGCAACAGATTTATTTCTCTTCACCAGACGTTCCTCTGCAAATATTCACTGGTGGATCGATGACGGTCGGAGTGGGTGCGAGAGTTTGCCAAATTGTAGAGTAATTCAGGCAGAAACCGCAGCGTTTAATGAAGCTCTGGTGCTAAAAATGAGTGTAAAATTGGGCACAGATATTGTCATTTGTTCGGAAAGCCAAAAATTAAAAACAATCTAGGTGCAGTCACATTCGGTGTTACCACAGGGACTCTATAGAGTCAAAAGGACTCATTTCTTTTAGCTTGACTCGGGGACTACGCTTTAATATTTCCTGAACGCTTTGATTTTAAATGCTTGATCACATACTAGTACTGCACCCAGGAATGGCTCTGGCCAGACTTCGAGCCAGGAAAGGAATGTAGTGGTATCTTCATAGATGGTTCCAGAACCAATGAAGGGACCGCTGCTTTATACCTCATTAAGTATCAGTTTTCTAAACGGCAACCTATGTGCAAGTATATTTCAAAAACATGTGGAAGGGTGATGGTTGAGCCTCTTGAGAGGACTATCGTAGAGCATGACGCTCCAGTGCGTAGATAGAAGCATTTGCTCCCAATTCCTCGGCATTCTTGTTGTCCCTTAACAGAAAAGACTGCAGACGACTTACCAGCGTAATAACGGGCCTCTACACCTCTGCGATGCCTATGGAGAGAACGGCTACACGGCGGAGCACTTCCTCTGTCACTGTTCGGTCATTGATTGGATCAGCCGCTAAAGTGGTTAGAGCTGATTCTGTTGGCGATTCACCACAGAAGCGCCTGCTCATCTTCCGAAGGAATTGTTAGTTGCCACCTGGTAGTACAATGGACCAGTCTTGAGGCAAACAAAAACAACATCATACTGGTTTCTTCTGTGTTTTTTTAAATTCTTACATAAGTAGGCATTGTGTAATTAATATCCTTTGTTATGACTCATTTATTTCCAAAATTACTCGTTTTTTAAGCTTCTGGGACTCATAAATAATTTGACCTGTGTTAACACTGGTCACATTCAATACCAAGACGTCCCTTAGTTGCAGCCTATCTCTTAGACAGATGATCATGATGATAATGCGGGTAGCGATACACAGTGACATCGCTGAGAATTGCAAAGTGGACGAAATCGCTGGAAAGGGCACTACCTTAACACGCCTTCATCATGGCGAACTCTCATCCATGCCTATTGCAACTGCAAAACATCTGCTGAAACTAGCTTAACCAAACCAGCGGCTCCATTGATATACACGCCTCCAGACTACGCACTGCCTATAATGACTTTCGCAGAAGCTGCAGAGTTGAAGTCAGAAGACAGGCGTCTGCCAGCCTGACAACAGCACACGCAACCATGTCACGACATCAGCCAATGGCAGCCGACATCAAACACACAAAGGTGTCAGACGAGAGCTGTATACGATTGCGTACAACAACCGTAGCGAAGAAATCTTTAAAAGGGATAGCGGTCATCATCAGAGCACGTACGAAGACCACACCCCATTCCATAGTGCCTTGGATAGCGGTGGTTGCGACCGAGAAATAGGATCACGATCGTCAGAGCAAACGTGCACAGACAACATCCCATTCGATAGTGCCTTGGATAGCGGTTGTTGCGACCGAGACGTGGGATTATTACTTCACTTTCTCACAATCCAATGAAAAGAGGAGACCTATGTAATTGTGCAAGTTATGAAATAAATATTTCATTGTGAATTCTTATGTTCCAATTTTGAATTCTCTTTTACTGAACCATCGAACAAAGCTAGTTCGCAGTGTGCGTCTTTCTTCTTTCGTAGATTTAGTCACTTAAGCGCGCTGTATTTCAACGCCTTGACTGAGCTGAAGAATATCTGCGTCAGTAATCTAGATTGCTTCTCCAGAAGCTCTATATGGCTTGCGGATTGGGATCAACTTGATCCTTGTGTTAACACAAAAGCCTAAGTGTGACTAGGAGCTACGCAAGTCAGCGACTGGAACCTAACCTAACTTGGCATTTTCTTAGACTCCTCCCTTCAAGGGATCTCTTAAAACAGACTACACAGTCCCTAAAAACAACTTTGAGTTGAGCGCTTTGAGACTGTAATCCCCGAAAGAACGGAGACACACACAATCACAGTTCCACAACAACACTGCTGAGAGGGAGACCTCACCATTTGCAGTTGCCCGGCACTTGCTAGGTTAAGTGACGTTTGGTTAAAGAGCTGCCATCGAATTTTGCCAGCACACTTAGTCCATGTTTGGTCCATTGCACTTCCTAGAACCAGACAGCGAGCGCTTGGTAGAGCTTTCTTCAACCCATTTGACAAGATTTCCACAAAGGATCTTAAGGAATTAATGTCTAAAGTCGACGCATTTGCTTCTGTCTCTCTCGTTGGCTCTGTGATCCACCTCGAAGCTGCTGGATGATATTTCGTTTGCTCCTCCAATCGAAGTTCACCAACAAATCGACCAACCACTCTCCCTCTCTCACATCCACACTCAAACCGAATTCAAAATTCAAATTGGAGGTACTCGTGTAACAACTTTTTAATAGATACACGACAATGTATCAAAATCCACCCACAAACAAGCCCACAACAGGACAGGACACAGCGGACACATGACTCCCTCATCGACTCCCTCACCCGAAAACACAAGCACACATATGCACAGAGTGACCACAATAAAATAAGACACACTAACGATGAATTAGAGGGATGTACACACCGCCAGGACATGTACGATACCCGATGAGTCTCCGCATTCCCATGCAGTGGGGGCGGGGTGCATGGCCGGTGTGGAGACCCAGGTTTAGAGCAGACCTCCATGGATTTAAATCCGCATCGCATGTTTCGAATTAGATTTACGATTTCGGGTGACATCATTAATCAAGCGGTTGATGGGTGATCCTGTTTTCGTTAATTAATACAATAATGTATGTCCTTGCGGCGGTGCCGTTTGTTATGCGTGTGCACTGTGTGCTTTGTTCGACAGAGTCCCAGTCCCAGTGCCAGCGGCCAAAGTCTCGCTGCAAACCATAATGGGGGCTTGCATCATTTGTATCGGCTGCTGGTGGTTTTGCTCCTGTGGGCGGACTTGGGCGAGGGGCTGTTTGTCATTTGAAAGAAATCAGGATTTAGTGCTTTGGCTTTTCGATTTCCAAGGTGAGACTAGAAATGGAGTTTAGTTTAGTTTTGGGGGCTCAGTGGTCAGGGAGCGTTGCGACTGTGGAAGGTATGGCTTCGGTATTTAGTTTTGCGGTGATTTTTGAGACACATGCTGAGGTGTCTGTTTCATTTAGGATCTGCGTCAGCTCGTGAGGTTGACCATGGCTTGGAAGTCTTTTCTGTCTGCCACTGGTCTGCAAAGATGAGATGACACGACCGCGAAATCTGGGAGGTGTAGAGAGGAGTGGATATGATCACGAACGCATACTGGCACATCGACTACGAGAACTTGAGACTAAGACAGAGCCTGCAAATGCAAAAAAGGCCAAATGATTCCAGACGGAGTGTAACTTAGTATTGATGACTAGAGGAAGCAACGTTCATGAGAGGGCCACGCATAGAAAGCAGCTTCAGCTCAGGTTTCGTGGTATGAAAGTTAAGTATGTAAGTCGTGTGAAAATGATAGTTTTTGGTTCTAGAAGAAGAGCACTAATACTGGCCATGTGCTTGTCTTGTAGGGTAAGCATAAGGCGCCACATACTCAGTGCTGCGCTAGAGGTCTTACTACAGTCGTTACCCATTGCTCTGAGGGATTGCGGTTCGTCTTTTGAATTCACTTAAGGAAACGTCAGGCTAAACTGGAAAAATATAAAAAAATTTAAGAATTTGTACACATCCTTCATGAATTTGGATCGCTGTTCAATCCAGTGCCAAATCATCCTTAAACAAGGTAAATCATGACTAGCTTCGGGCCTAGTCAGTTCAACCCTTTCGTATCACAATCTTCAAAATATCTCTATTCATTATAACTTCCGCAACCTTTCATTGCACTTTGCTACATAATTCCAATAAATTCGTATTTTTCTATGTACGCTGTTGGATTGTGATTACTTATTCTTCCTTGTTTGCTGCTACAGTCCAGGGTGGACCTGGGTTTCAACCAACAAGCCTCTCCAACTAGCACCGGATGTCTCCAGCTGCCTCCAATTGCACACACGAAGTTAGTTGAGTTCCTTCTTCACTAACATGACCCATCTCGATCGTAGACGTCGTGTGTTGCGTTGTGCTAATGCCTCGGATTCGAAAACTCTTCGAGCAATAGCTGTGGTGTCCATACATGACGTAGCCTTCTCAAGCGTTGCACACTTAATTATGTGCACGAGTGAAGTGCTGCAACATGTAGAGCTATGGGGCACAACATGTCGCTGCAACTTCCACCGCATCATTGTATCCATGCACCATGCACTTGTGTCAACAAATGTCACCTGATCGTTTTCATATTCTTCATTGTCTTATTTGTTTACGCGTTTGTGATAAGTGGCGTCCTTTTTCATATTCCCTCTCCTCCTGTTTGTTTGTCCAATAAATGTATTAACTGTATTGTATTAGTTTTGTCAAGTGCATGGATGCTAAGCAAGTTCAGTTGTTAATACACCACTGATGAGTCAAGTAGTACCAATAAATTTGTTTCCAATAATCAAACACGTGTTTAATTCCTTCCTAAAACATAACTGGCGCAGTCGGTAAACCGGCCAAGAAAAGAAAAACGATTGCTAAATAAGTAATTGAAATTGAGTGAAACACTATAATTTGCTTTTAAAAAAGTATTTATTTAAAACGAGAGTGAAAGAACGGATGAACACAGTAAATACATACCGAAATTGAATCGAAAATTATATAAATAAATACGAATAATAATACCATAAGCTGGAATTCAGTGCAGAATCCAAAAACATAACTTAAGTTAAATAATAAAAATAAAGGGCAATGTTCTAAGTGAAGATAAAAGCAAATCATCTCAATCCATATCAAAAAAAAAAAAGAGAAAGGATATATATAAAACGTGGACGATAAAACAAAAAATAAAACAAATATTGAACTCAAATGAAAAATAAAAAAGTACGTGGAAAAATAATTCAGTGAAAAGAAAACCAATATCAGAACTGAAGTTAAATGGTAATAAAATACAAACGATTAAAGTGAAAAAAGACGAACATCAATTACTACACCAAAAAGGAAGACGATTGAACAAAGTGACATCAATAAATAACCAGAAGAAATACCTACCTGTCTACATCATCATTATTATCATTGCTGGGGTAAGTCCATACTGATAAATATAACGATCACTTTATGTTTATACCATATGCCTTACTATACCGTGTTTCTACTGACCAATTACACATCGTAAATGGGTTTATGTAATCGTTGTTGGTAGTCATTAGCATTGAGGAAAATATACAATAATAAAAATAAATAAACACTTTCATTTAAAAAAAAAAAACATACGTACCTACTTAAATCGTTGTGTTCTGCTGACTGAGGACATTTATTACAAGATGACTCCTGAAAATATAGCCGAAATGTTTGGGGCACTTAGAATTCCGGATGTTGTTAAAGATTTGCCGACCTTTGATGGTAATCCTAGACTATTGTATGATTTCATAAGTAATGTGGAAGAAATACTGCTTCTAGTTAGAAAAGCCAGTGAGACGGAATATGCCGGAATTATTCTTCGGGCCGTTAGAAATAAGGTTGTGGGTCAGGCAAACGAAATACTAAATATGTATGGAACCACTTTAGATTGGGCAGAAATAAAAAATAACCTAATTATCCATTATTCTGACAAACGAAACGAAACTAGTCTAATACGGGACCTGCATCAGTTAAGACAAAACGGTAAATCAGTTCAAAGCTTTTACTCAGAAGTAATTGCAATTTTGTCAACCATGATAAATTATATTCGGATCCACGAAACCGATAATAATGTCATTAAGGCAAAACAAACTCTCTATGAAGAGATGTGTCTTAACGCATTTTTATCGGGTCTAAATGAGCCTTTGGGATTCACGATAAGAGCTATGAGACCAACCAAATTAGCTCAAGCTTTAAATTTCTGTCTTCAAGAACAGAACAATTCGTATTTCCAAGACGCTCATCAATATTCACGGCAAATGTTTTCTTTCAATAGACCATCTCAAATGTACTATCCACATAACAATTTTCGATCTCAACAAAGTCAAAATCAACCAAATTCAGGCCCAAAGACTTACAATAGACAATTGAATTTCAACCAAACACCTAGAAATTTTACAAATTTCAATCAGACGTCGAGAAATTTCACAGAAGGTCCCAAAAAGAATCAATATAATGGTTCACAAGCGCCGTCCGGCTCGTTTGTAAACAAAAACTCTGCTGGAAAGTTCACTCCCCCAGAACCAATGGATGTTTTGAGCGGAAGAACTAACAGCCGTTACAGTAAATTTAGTAATAGGGCTAGCCAACAAAATAATATATCAAGAGAGCTCTATAATACTGAAGTTAATAGCCGTGATCGGGACTCGAACTCAGAGCAGTATGAGAATTGGTCACTAAACCAAAATAAAGACGATGAGTTTGGGGCTAATATTGATGATCGAAATTTTCATTCACAAGCCTCGGTCAATCAATTGGGTATATAGATATCAATACCTACCGTTCCTACTTACTACCTTATATTCACATCAACTACCTTGGTAAAAATTTAAAGTTTCTGATCGACACCGGAAGCAACAAGTCGTTTATCGACCCCAGTGTAGTTGACCATACAATAATTGAAACAATTAACCCTATCGAGATAAAAACAGTTTTTATGAATCATACACTAAATAAGCAAATAAGAATACGAGGTTTGAAAGAGTTTAACACTAAAAAAGAACTCCTTTTTATATTGTTTAAATTCCATAATTATTTCGATGGATTAATCGGCGTAGATATGATGAGAGATCTTAAAATTAAAATGGATCTCGGTAAATCGTATTTAGAAACCGGAAACACAAAAATAATTTTAAACTACAAGCCCAATTTAATGTCTAAGATATATACTGTGCCTGGATCAAACAAAATAGTCTGTAAAGTACCTGTCGACACGAAAAATGGTAATTTTTATATGAGACCAATCAAAATAAAAGATAATTTGATAATACCTGAGGGCGTTTATCAATCTAATAATTGGTATGCATTCGTTGAGGTGATCAACACAGCTGATTCCCCAGTGACTTTCGTAATAGAACAACCAATCAAGACTCAGATCATGAACAAGGATAACTTTTCCGAGTTTCATAATTTTTCCATTAATCATGATTCATGTAAATTTTCACGTAAGGACAATATTCAAAATCTTATTAAAACAGATCACATGAATTCTGAAGAAAAGACAGAGATACTTAAATTATGTAGGCAATTCCACTATATTTTCTTTCAAGAGGGACAAAAGTTAACATTCACTAATAAGATAAAACATGAGATTAAAACGAATGATGAGTCACCCATATACTCCAAATCTTATAGATACCCCTTTATCCATAAAGAAGAAATCCAAGCACAAATTAGAAATATGCTTGACCAAGGAATTATTCGACATAGTTTTTCGCCGTGGTCATCCCCTATATGGATAGTCCCAAAAAAGAAAGATGCGAATGGAAATCAAAAGTGGAGACTTGTCATAGATTACCGCAAGTTAAATCAAAAAACAATCGATGACAAGTATCCTATTCCTAACATCTCAGACATATTAGATAAATTGGGAAAAAGCTTATATTTCAGCACTTTAGACCTTGCCTCAGGTTTCCACCAAATTGAGGTCAGAACAGAAGATATCCCAAAAACTGCATTTTCAGTCGACAATGGGCATTATGAATTCGTTCGAATGCCCTTCGGCTTAAAAAATGCACCATCGACTTTCCAACGAGTGATGGATAATGTCCTTCGAGATCTTCAAGGAAGGATATGTCTTGTATATATGGACGACATTATTGTGTTTTCCACATCGCTCCAAGAGCACATAGATAGTTTAGGCGCAGTTTTCGATAGACTAAAAGATGCTAATTTGAAAATTCAAGTCGAAAAATCTACTTTTCTTCAGAAGGAAGTTTCATTCCTGGGACATTTGATTACAACGGATGGGGTAAGACCCAATCCTGATAAAGTATTAGCTATACAGAAGTTTCCACTACCAAGAACACCCAAGCAAATCAAATCCTTTCTTGGGCTACTTGGTTACTACAGAAAATTCATCAAAGACTTCGCGAATTTGACCAAGCCTATGACGGAGTGCCTGCGTAAAGGAAGAAAAATTGTGCTTGATGACAGATACATCAATTGCTTCGAGGCTTGTAAAACCTTATTATGCAATGACCCCATACTTCAATATCCCGACTTTTCGAAGCCATTCAATGTTACTGCGGATGCAAGTAATGTTGCTCTTGGCGCTGTGCTATCGCAGGGTCAGTTGGGCTCGGATAAGCCGATTTGTTACGCAAGTCGGACTTTATCCAAAACTGAGCAAAACTATAGCACTATCGAGAAGGAACTGCTGGCAGTTGTGTGGGCAACCAAGTATTTTCGCCCATATATTTTCGGTAGAAAGTTTCAAATTATTACCGACCATAAGCCACTCACGTGGCTATTCTCCCTTAAGGAACCTAATGCAAAACTGATTCGTTGGCGGCTAAAATTGGAAGAGTATGACTACTACATTACATTCAAAAAAGGAAGTCAAAACTCGAACGCTGATGCCCTGTCTCGAATTGAGATTAATGCCAACGAAGCAATTAATTCAGAAGACGAGTTAGAAGATGTTTCAATGATAAACCATGTCGATGATGTTGATAACATTTCAACAATTCATTCGACCCACGAAAATCTTGACGATGGAATTCCAATTTCGGAACGTCCAATCAACGAATTCGCAAATCAATTGATACTTGAGGGAAATAAAAGTAAATCTAAATTAGACGTGAAATTGCAGATACTTTTTCGAAAAAAGAAAAGATATATTATAAAACATAATAACTTATGCGATGAGAAAATAATAGCTAACATTTTTGAAGAACATGTGGCCCCAAGAGGTCTGACGGCAATCTTGACAGATGATAGTACATTCAAAATAGTTCAGGCCGTTTATTCAAAATTGTTCGCTAACTCAAGAATGAAACTCGTAAGATGTACCACAAAACTTATAGATGTGACCGTTCTAGACGAACAAGATAGATTGATTAGTAACTACCACATTAAATCTAATCATAGGGGAATCAACGAAACATTCGAACATCTGAAAAGAGAGTTTTATTTTCCCAATATGAAGAACTCTATTGTACGTTTTATAAATAATTGTGAAATATGCCAAAAATATAAGTACGCTCGTGATCTACACCAGATAAAATTTCAATTAACTGAGACACCATCGAAACCGTTAGAGATTATACATATCGATATATATTCAGTCCATAAGGAAAACTTTTTAACCATTATCGATAAATTCAGTAAATTTGCCTGTGCATACCACCTCTCTGCAAGAAATAGCATAAATTTAATTAAAGCCTTAAAACACTTCTTCTCCCACCATGGTGTCCCAAAGAAAATCGTTTGCGATAATGGTAGTGAGTTCGTCTCAGTACTCTTTAGAGAGTTCGTTGAGTTGTATGACATAGTCTTGCACACATCGTGTGCAAAAAGTTCAACTGGAAATTCGCCGGTTGAAAGGTTTCATTCTACCCTCACCGAATTGATCAGGATAATTTTCAATCAACACAAGAACAGGCCTATTGGAGAAATTGTCAATGAAGCTGTCATCACGTATAACAATTCTATACATACAGCTACAAAACTAACCCCATTCGAACTGCTAACAGGTCATTATTATATGAGCACACCGTTTCCCTCAAAAACAAATTCAAAAGTTTCGCAACAATATCTTGTGGATCATATAAAAAACTATGAAAGGTTATCAAAACTAATACATGAAAGAAATTTGTCGCATAAACAACACACTATAAATAAACGCAATGAAACAAGGAAGGACCCACCTAATTTTAAAATAAATGACACTATATACGAAATTAATGATAGAAGAAATAAGTTGGAACCCAAGTTTATTAAACACGAAGTGATTTCAAACCAAAATATTACAGTCAATACAGATAAACGCAAGGTTCATAAACAAAAAATAAAAAGAAAGCGCAGATTTACTTAGAAACCTTATTTATGGATTACTAACAATGGTTTTGTGCAAAGTTAAGTATTTCACAAACGCATACGTGGGAGGGTTTTGACTTAATGGCCTTCAGGCAGCAATGAGCACTTTTATGTGGGAACTATGAGTTTTACTTACTATACTTTAATATATATTACATATGATATACCAAGGATCGTATGTGAATGGATTTACTTTGGATTGTATTTGGTGTCAGCCAATTATTTTCTTTTTTTTCTCAACCTAATGTAAAAATGCCTACACTTCATACTAACGCATACATATATGTATTTATGGAGGCGATGGTCAGATTTTTTTTTTTATATAAAAAAGAGTGATCGTTTGAATTATCAATAATGGACTGAGTAGCCCATATGTATAGTTACATTATTAAGTATAAAAATTTGTATGTATGTGAAATTACACATCGTTAACCATAAATACAAAACAACTTAAATATATAAGTCTATAATAAAATTAAGTAAATGGAAAATAATAATAAGCCACATACATTGTAAAAGTAAAACAAAAATACAAATGTCATTGAAAAAAAAAAAAAAAAAAACAACATAATTACGATTAGCAGATCTTATAGATGTATACTTATATATGAACTTAGTTATAATTATTAATCAATTAGTTATTAGTTGTTTAGTCGTAGTTTGTATTACTTAAATGAATTGATATTTATATTTTGTATTCTACTGATTTATCGATTTCGCTCGAACAAAATCAAATCTTCGGTGGGAGGAGTGAAGTGCTGCAACATGTAGAGCTATGGGGCACAACATGTCGCTGCAACTTCCACCGCATCATTGTATCCATGCACCATGCACTTGTGTCAACAAATGTCACCTGATCGTTTTCATATTCTTCATTGTCTTATTTGTTTACGCGTTTGTGATAAGTGGCGTCCTTTTTCATATTCCCTCTCCTCCTGTTTGTTTGTCCAATAAATGTATTAACTGTATTGTATTAGTTTTGTCAAGTGCATGGATGCTAAGCAAGTTCAGTTGTTAATACACCACTGATGAGTCAAGTAGTACCAATAAATTTGTTTCCAATAATCAAACACGTGTTTAATTCCTTCCTAAAACATAACTCACGCCGCTGTATAGACATAATCAACGCAAACAGGGGGAAAGATCGCTTGCAGAGCTATTCTCTCAAAATGACAAAGAACTTCTTCGTCCATTTTCAAAAGCGCCCATATCCATCCGACATAGAGCAGGACAGGCGTAATTTGTGTGAGATCAGGTTGGTCTGTCGGGTGATGGCTCTGTTGCTCAATTGCTTATTGATCCCAAAAGAAATGTAGATTGGCAAGAATAATTCTGCGGCTGATCTCGGTACTGGCACTGTCCCTGTTTACTGCAGAGCCGAGGTAGACAAAGTCTTTGACTACGTCAAAATTTCTGCTTCTCACACCACCGCGGAGATGAAACGGCCAATCGATGCATTTTCGCATTCGGAAGGCCACTGAGGATTAAAGCCATCTTTCAAAGAACCAAGATATCCCTACATAAGACCTTGATAGTCCTATTCCTGCTGTATAGCGCGGAAGCATGGACACAAACTAAAGCGGATGAGGATATTCTTGGTCGCTTCGAGAGAAAACTCCTTCGAATTATCTTCGGTCTCTCATGTACGGGTGGTGTTTGGTGTTTGGAGGAGGACGAACTGTACGGGCTGTACAGCAACATCGATCAGGTCAAATGAGTTGGAATCTCTCGTCGTAGATGGCTATGTCACGTAGTGCGAATGGACACCAATGCTCCGGTCCGGAAAGTCTTCGACTCCAACCCCGAGAGACAACGCGGTAAAGGAAGACCACTCCTCCGCTGGCGCATGCAGCTAGAAGGGGACCTGAATAAGTTGAAAGTGCGTGGCTGGAGCAACTAGCGCAAGACCGTACTAGATGGAGAGGCATGTTGCCTAAGGCCCAGGTCCACCCCACACTGTAACGCCAGACAAAGAAGAAGAACATTGTGATGCACTTTGATGTCAGCCTAAAAATATCATGGCAAAAAAAGAAAATGTTGGGCCCCGTCTTAGAGCATAAAATAAAAAGATGTCATTTTTACAGGTCACTCTTTTACGTCTCGCACTCCTTGATTCTCGTACACCTTTCGTACACCCTCCGACCGACACTGCTTTGATACCGGAACTGCGTTCCTGAAACCATTCCTACTGTCGGAATTAGTTTACATGTTCGGTATAGTAATACAAAACATTTCCGCTATGAAATCATTCCCTCATTTTGAAGTTATCCGACTTAGCTGTGTACCTTGAAGCTGAGTACTTCAGAGGTTCCAATCGCAATCCTTCACAATATGGAATTAATTAGTAAGCCAAGGAAGGGACGATTTTGTTAGTTGTTGCTTTGTTAGTTAAACGGCACTTGTTAGAGTGCCTGCCCTTGGTTATAGGTGTCCCAGGTTGGAGTCCAAGTGAAAGCATGAGTTCATTGCTTTTATCTGTCTGGTTCAGTCACCATTTGCCGTTGGGATTAAATTATCGGCACTGGGTATCACAATGGACCAACAATGGTCTAAGTGTGCTGGCAATTTCGACGGCAGCCCAATAACTTACCTGCTTTGTTGGTTGTGGTTCTTCTCCGTTTTGTGTACAAGCTCGGATATAGACCTACTCTACTGGGTTCTCCCACAGGCTAAGTGTCAAAAACTCTCTTTGTCAGAGCAATGATTACCTTAGCCACTTTAGTCGTTGGACTCGTAGCCAGCTTGATAGACTGATGTCACTGTACAATCCACACTCGTTAGTACTCTCTCCCAAATTCCTTGCAGCCCCTTGGCAGAACAAAGTTCTCGTTTCCGTTGCTGTCAACGTACATAAATCGGTGGCAAGGATAAGATACTATGTCTTGCCATGAAACGGTCAATAACTCTCTCATCAGCTGATTTCAAAGTCCATACTTCTGCTGCAACTAGAAGAATCACATACAGTCGAATAGGAACATAGTCATGCTCAACAAAACCCTTATTCTGCCAGTCCTACTTTATGGAGCCGAAAGCTGGACATTAAGTAAGGCTGCAGAGCTGATTCTTGGTGCCTTCGAAAGAAAAATTCTATGTCGGATATATGGTCCCGTCTGCGAGGAAGGCGAATGAAGTAGAAGACACAACCGCGAACTCTACCAGCTGTACAAGGATGTGAATGAAGTCCGGCTACACTCGCTCGGCCACATCGAGCCCATAGACAACAACCCTACAGTTAAGAAGGTCTTCGAATCCGAGCCTCCTGGTTCGAGAATGAGAGGAAGACCGAAACTCCGGTACAAGGACCAAGTCATTGCGGATGTAAGACAGCTTGGTCTTGATGACTGGAAGCAGCGTGCCCAGGACCGTCACCGATGGACGACAGCAATTGCTCAGGATTAGACCCTTCATGGTTCGCCTGCTGATAAGTAAGTAAGTAATCAAGTCTGTTGTCGTAAAAGTGGTATTTCCTTGGACTTGCCTTGTCAGTTTATCAACCTACTAAAAGCAAGTATTTTTTCAAACTGAAACCAAACAGGTAGAAGTCAAGCATAAGAACAGTACAAATCCGACCATAATTTGAACAAATAACAGACTTTGGTACTTTCCCCATCGCTTGCAGAGTACCGCCCTATGTCTCGGTAGATTGTCGTTGCCGTAGAATTAGAAACCCACAAAGCTGTTGAATCTGAGAGCTCTTGACTTGTCTAGTACTGGTGATGTGCCACCCACAGTCCCCTCTATTCCCAGTTACTTTCGTCTGCTCCTTTCCGACTCCAAAGCTTAGGTGTACTCCTGGAATAGTAGAGCCTGTCTTTTCACCATAAGTACCCTTCACTCATCAGTCCCATTCGTCAGCCCATCACCTGCCATCAAAATCAGTCCTCGCCAATCGCCTGTCACTCCAAGCTTCCGTCTCGTTCCAATCTAATCAGTCACACCACCAGCGGTACGTGCATGGTAATCTCTGCATCCTGTGGCAAACACCTATTTATCTCCTTAAGCACCATCAACAGCCGACCGCCCCTTCCTCTCCCGACGAACGACGACGAGAGTAATGAATCCGCCCCAGTCCACCGGCATCCTGGCAGTGGGAGGAGGAGCGAGAGAGTAAATAAATTAAGCAACCTTTCGATAGATTTACTACAAATTGGAAGGATGTCGAAAGACCAGCAACGGGAGGCACCAAACCAGCTTGAATAAATCTACAATTTGTACGCACGCAATCAACGCACACACACACACACACACACACGGCAAAGGATATGCTCCACGCACGCACTCCCTCATGCCGTTTTCACAAGTATTTTATTGTTTCGACGGCAGAGGGTGGGCGCACGTAAAAAGGACCCCTCCGCCCAGCATGCGTGTGTGTACGGGATGACACGTAAATTAGAAAGCATTTAGCAAAATTTCAATTTAATTTAAAATGTCCTTTCGGCGAAGGACGAGAGACGAGAAGCAACCGGCAAGCAGGGATGACGACGGCGCTGTAAGGTACACATCGAAGTAATTCAATTGCCCTGTGTCTGCGGAGAGTCCTGTGCACATGTGATGCTGGGGGATATTTATTACAATTATGTCCTGCATTGGCAACCGAAGCGAAAGGATAACCAACTAAACAACAGTGCGACAGACGAACAGACAGGGAGACAGAGAGACAGAGAGACGTGTGCCATAATGTTTCTTAAACAAATCACACGGCCCTTAACAATAAATTAAGCAGTTAATACCAATTAAGCAGGAGACAAGCAGATGTCCTTAAACAAGTCCTATCCACTCGGTCGGGCTGCCGGGTCTGTGTGTGCGTGTGTGGTGATTGAACAGAGCGATGTGGCGGGGCGGACAATTCCACCCGAAAAGGTGGACTGCTGAGAGCGAGAGAGAGAGAGCGGGAAACCGAGAGCATTTGCTAAAACAATAAATGTCCTTAATTTATGTGCGCTTACACATGAATATAATACACTTACGATTTTCGAAAACTTCACACGCAAAAGGACGCCTGCGACGACGATGAGGATGACGACGAGACCCAGCCAGCCGGCAGGACCATCGCCGCTGCGAGCGGCAAACGGGAGACAACCGCCACCGATGCCACCACCGAGGCCGGCAGCAGGACGACTAGGAGAGTGCCATCAACCAACCAAAGGTTGGCAATGAGGTCCCTTTACTTGGAAAATTTATGACACAACAGTGTGTCTGTGTGTCCGTGTGTCCATGTGTGAGAGAGAGTTTGTTTAAAGGATCCAAAACGGAGACAAATTGTCCTTTTCGGTCCAAATGTACATCTAATGATAGCCAATCGAGGCACACTCCATAAATCGACTGCGGGGGAGGGTGGGCTGGATGCACAAATGCAACCGGGCTATAGTCGGAACCATCATTCGGGGATGCAAGGCAGAGACAATCAGATTCACATTTGCCAATCGCTCTTAAGTTCATCCGAGCCCATGACTCAAACCGCTTGGCTCAGCCAGAGAAGGGTTGGGGATGGGGCCAGGAACAGGATGGTTAAGTCCGGTTCATTCCGGTTGTTGGCCGGTATTTGAATGTGGCCTTATGGTGACCATGATGAACAAATGTGACAAAGTATCCGTTTTGTGGTTGCAAACATACGGCCGCCCGCATGCTGAGGTGGGGGAAAGGATATTACGGCTGATTAACGATCGGTCGAGGAGTGGGGCTTGGTTGACTACAGCGGAGCGGGATGATAAGGGAAGTTAGACGTCCTTTTTGTTGGAACACGGCAGACTCCTCCTTAGCTGACAGTCTCAAGGGAAGTAGCAAAACCCGGCAACAAGTCGATGATCCTTACTGCCTCCCCCACCCCTCATTCATTCAATCGAATTGAATCACGAAAGGAAAACAAATTTTACAATCCCTTGTCCCCACAGGGGTGACGGCGACATAAGCCCGCAAATTCGCTCCAATCAATCGGGCAATAAACGCAAATCACCCAAAAAAAGAAATCCAAACTCAAGCCCCGACCCCAGTTGGCGTCAATAAAATGCACCCTCTTCCAAGCTCATAAATAACAATTATGTCCCGGATACGCAATATGTTGTAACAACAACCCTTACACCAGGCGGCCGCTTACGCAAATGTTCAACGCCCAACCCCCTCTCGCTAGTTGGTGGGTAGTTTTCCGCAACCAACATCGCCATCGGAATGATGGGAGTTTGGTTAAGTCTCTCAAGGATTCCCTCAACTCGGCTCGCATCCATCCTCCCCGGCACGGCATCATCGTCATCATAAATGTCAGGTGAGTTATGCCGGGACCCAGAGTGAACACAAACACGGCCCAAGTGCCAGCGCGCTGCTGTAGTCGTACGTCGCCCGGAATTACTGGGAAGGAATTAAATTAGGCACTTTGGCGTCAAAGTTATGAGTGTTCCCGGATCCATTGCCTATGACACCACTCCACGCCACAGCATGGCGGGTGTCAATAAATCCAGAGAAATGGCATACCCACGCATCCGCTTCTTCGGGTCGTGGAGTCGAGTCATCACACATATCAGGGTTATCCCTTTTTGGGCGGAGGGTGGTGTTGGCAGTGAACACACGCACAAGAGCAAGGCCTTTGTCGTCTTCTTCGTCGGCGGCTCGGCGCGGCAAGGCGGTGGTCGGTGGTAATTACTCTCGGTGTTCGTGATTATAATGTACAAGGGTTCGGATAGTGTTGCCGTGTGCGGGGAGTGAGTTTCGTTCAGTCAGAGTATAGTAACAGAAGCAGGGATTTTGTGGTGTCGTCATGAATAGCCAGGGGTGGGCGATATCATGGGGAACAGATCTGTTTTTCTTTTAAAGAATTATTCTCTGTGGCTCTTGAAAGTCCTGCAAAGTTATTCACCCTTGAGTAGACAGCAAAGGAACGTGAAAGCGTATCCGTGTTATGAAATGCGACAAGTTTTCTCCTGTGTCAACAGAGAGGAAGAGCAAGCAAATCGGGGAAAGGATCAACTGAACCACATCAAGATGATCCGGGAGGTTAGCCATCGTTACCATAAATAAGAACAGGCTCCAAATGCTTAGTTGTCTTACTGCTCGGTTTCCATTTATTTATTGAAACTCATTTCATCACACACAAGAGATCTCCAGGTCACTCGATCCTTCGCCATGGACTCCAACTCAGCAGGATTTTTGCCCAGGTGTAACCAAGGGAGCTCTTTGGACTTGGTCTAACCGCCTCGTCTTAAAGGGATCAACTTCCTGATGGAGTTACATTTAGGAAACGCCTCGGATGGCGACATTCGTGCCACGTGCACAACCCATCGAAGCATAGCTCAAAGCAGTTGCTTCTCGACACTGAGTTCCTCGCGTACTGCCTTGCTTCTTACCCTATCCCGGCGAATAACTTCCACAACAGCACGAAGAAATCTCATCTCAGCAGCTTGTGTTGAGTTTACCACAGCTCCGGCCAGAAGAAACTACAATTCCGAGCCATTACGACACCGCAACAGAGAACGTCTTCGCACCAGGTCACGCACAGAAGTGGAGAAGGACCCTAAGCAACTTGGTGTGCGCAGCTGGAGGCAGCTGGCGAATGAGTGCTGGCTGGAGAGGCTTGTTGTTGAGGCTCAGATCCACCCCGTACTGTAGCGCCAAACAAAGAAGAAGGTGAAGCTTGTGTTGAGTTGAACACTGCTATCTTGGCCTTGACACCAATCTCGGCCTGATCAACAGGAGCCATATGCCGAGAATCACGGTATATGGGGGACGACAAATTCTGTATGTCCTCTATGTCTCGTAACCCCATGTGAGGCATAGGGCTTCTAGTCTGCACTCTGTCTACACATCGCCGTGCCCGATTAGTGCCATTGTGTCCCAGATGCACCCAAAAGCCGCTCCTTATTCTGCACTGTTCTGCGTCAAGTTTTCTTTCGATTACCACATCGTCGTAACGTCTTGCCGTTTGTTCTTATCCTTCTTCGGATGGTGCTCCAGTCCGAGTGGGACCTGGTCCTGAACCATCAAGTCTGGGTAAGTTGCAGCTAGCAACAGATGAGTTGGTGCATGTGGCCTTGCAAATCATCTCTAGCTGCCTAAAAAGGTTCTGCAGACAGTCTGTTTCTCCGTAGCTTCATTGAACTTTAATCTCCTCACTAGTTCTGTCTCTCCCTGTGGGAGTTAACGCGACTATGCGCTACGCTCCTGTCTCAACAGCATTCAAAACTGGAAAGACCTTATTTTTTGAAGACTTTGGCTTATACACAATTTTTTAACATCAACTTATTAAAACCATAATCTCCGACTCAAAAGTGCATTCATGGCAACGCCACAGTTTGACAGCGAAACAGCCGACGTTGAACTTCGATCGGAAACAATTGAATTCTTGAATTTTCCGATAAAGAAACACATGGAATACATGTCAAATCACTTCACACACTTATTCAACAGCACTGCCTTCATTTTTTTCTCGTAAGCTTGTGAAAGACACCTTCTCAAAGAATTCGCACCAACTGCAGCCACAGCAAGCATTGCCAGATGAGCAAGTTAATACAGATTACACTGAGTTCAATTCTGACGTCATGAAAATTGAAATAACCTGTTTTCTCACATTTTCAAGGATTCCCAAGCAATTTGTTGATTGAGTCCACTGTTATTATCAATTTCACACCCAGCCCCACACATTTGATGCGAAATTTCGGCACAAAAGCAGAGAAATTCGACTTTTCAGAAAATGACTCAAATTGCACGAAAAAATGCGGAAAACGGGCATCACAATTGACTCGCATTTTTTTGCTGAAAATAAACACTTGTTTTTCGGAGTGGATTTGCTGATTGCACAATTTTGTGAAACGATTTTCTCGGTAACTAGGACGAATTGGGAGTTGAGGAATAGCAGGATGGAAAGGAAATGAAATGTAGAAGCGTAATAAGACGGGGTTTTGACAAGGAGGGGCGTTGGTTGGCTGTTTGGAGGCGAAATTCGAGGTGTCCTACTTGCGGCTTGGAAATCGTGGAATCGAGTGGGATTAAGGGACTATTTTGTGACAGAATGACTTGAAACTTGGCTGAGATATCTGTCATTGTGTGCTTAACAAATGCTAGAAGAACAAGTCGCTTAAGTATGTGCGTTATGTTGTTTCTTTTTATCATTTGTTGCGGCCTTTTATGACGTTGAATGCCTTGATGTTTTCTGATATAATATAATAATTTCTGCAGAAGCTGCATGGATGAAGAGGAGGAAGAAAACACTCACCACCTTCTCTGCTCGTGCAGCGCTCTGGCTCTGGTAAGTTCCTACACCTAGAGGCCTACTACTTCAATAACCTCAATGAGCTAAGCCGTGCCAGCAGAGGCCAGATAAATCGCTTTACTACAAGCACTAACTGGTTTCGATGTTAGGAGAAGTCAATCCGCGTGGTATCACAATGGGCCTACTCTGGTCAAGTGTGACTGCCCTTAGCAGTCAGCCACTACAACCTAAACTAACCTCACCTAAGCAGACTGATTTCCTTAAGACGATCCTATATGGAACCACAGTGGGCATAATCACCGGACACTGCCGGCTAGGCCTTTACGCATAAGTCCAGGCCTATTTTGAATGACGTCTATAGAAGCTGCCTAGACGAGGAGGAAGGCATCCAGCATCTTCTCTGCGACGGTCCTACCTTACTTGTATGGCATAGTAAATGATGTCAGCAATACACTGGTAAAAATGATTGTCCAAACAGGCTGTCTATCATACTTATCCCTCCAAATTTGAACTACCCACGTGGCGGTGGGTCTACTTTGGCCTAAGTGCGTGAATGTCACTACCAACCTATCTACTTGTGCATTTCGGAGTTCTTTGCAGGCCGGTCTCCTTTATCCGTTCCCCGTGAGAATCAAAATGAACTCTAACTCGAATAACACAACACGAGCCTGGTCCTCTACGGGCTGTAGCGCCAACTATGTTACTATATAAGTAAGGAAAGTGATAAGTCAACATAAAAGGGCATCAGCATGTAACAACAGCCTCCGAACCACAGCAAGCAGGTCAGGGTCCTCAAGCTCTCCTCCTGCAAGCCAGGGTCTCGCACTCAGGAATCAGTTTCCAGCAATCAGCCGTCCAATTCGGACACCAGTTGGGCTCTCCTACGCACCCACACTTGTGTCTTTCCACCATTTTGCGACGATCTTCACGGAAAATCATCTCCAACCGACAACTCGTAAAACTGCACCTTCCTCCAGTCCTTCCAAATCTCTCCACACGGCAACTCCTCAGCAACCCCCTTCCCCTCCAAAAATAACCCCCAAATCAGAGAATGAAACGTTTTCCTTTGGCCCCCTTCACACGCTCCGTCGCACCGCACCGCCACAAGGTACGGCCAAGTGGTGCGAGTGGGGGTAGTTGTGCCCGGAATTTGTGACACACAGATGACTCGTTATCTTCAACTTATTTGCAATAAATTCCGGCACGGCTCATAAAAATGGTGAAGCCCTCGTCTAGTTGCTGGTCTTTTCTCTGCCGCCTGATCGAGGGGCGGACCGGGCGGATGACACCCAAGTGGATGGGTACTCAGTTGGAATTATTTGACAGGAAATCAGATGGAATAAGGCCTGACACCCCCAGTACCAGCCCCGGCCCAAGGTTGCATCATAATTCACTTCAGTCTCTCCTTGGCGTGAGTATTTGCATCAAGGAGCCGAATGAAATGGATTCACTAAGACGCGGCGTGCTAACCAGGGAACCGCCCACCACCACTACACAGCAACAACCCGGGTTAATGGGGAGTAATGATCTTAATTTATGATTCTTTGAGATTTGGCCGTGACAGAGCGGCTCTTGGTTCCTGGCTCATGGCTCGTGGCTGATGGCTCGTGGCTCGTACGGCTCTGCCGAAGGTAATAGTCAATCACATGGCATACTGTGTGAGATGGAATATCCGTAATTTTCATTAGAATTAACGGCACTTTGTTGTGTGTGGCACACCTTATGGGAAGGAGGCTGATGTGGAGTCCGGGATGTCCGGGATGGACGGGATCAAAATAATTTCGTTTAGCTCTCGCATGTGGATGAGGTGAAGGTAATGAGTCCCCTGCTGAGATGGTGGCAGGGGCAGGGAGTGAGTGATGTTATTGTTCGTTGGAAGACATCTCTGATGTCCAGGAAGGGAGTACAGGATGTCCTAAGAAAGGGCGCTTTAAGGACGGTGGAGGCCATGGGTCTTGAAATGCGCCGAATGTAGGTGATCTTGCTGGGAGATGAGGGAGCATCGAGGCACACTTCAGTCGAGAGCAGAAGTTAGACTATGGTCCTGGGTCATAGTTGCCACGGGTTCTCGTTGCCTCCTAGGCCCCAAGAGCAACTTTTTGGCAAGGTTCCTGGTCAAAAAGACTGCTTCATTCGCCAACTTGTTGCCGTCGCGATGCCAAGCTCATCCTGTCCTTGCCATCCACTGCCCCGCCCCCATCGACAGTCACTCCGCTCCTGTGCCGAAAATGAGAAACCAACAAATTAACCAGCAACCACTAGACTAACCCCGAAAAATTATCTTCCCACCTTTTGCTCCCGTCCCCCACGGCACCAACCATCGGCAGGATATGCGTGCCTTAACCAGCGTCCCCATGCCCATGCCCAGGTGCTGGGCAGGGCAATATAACCCAACCGAATGTATTGAGCATTAATTATGATTACCGTCACGTTTTATGAGACATTCAGTGTACTTTATGACACCCATCCAAGTAGCCATCATGAATTCGTAAGGATAACGAATATTGACACACGAAACGAAGGTGTCTAGTGGCCAGTGGCCAGTGGCCAGCACAGGTGACCGACAAAATAAATATCCGCTCCTCAGGAGGACATGAAGGGACATTGCGGCGCTCGGAATTAAGAGGCATCCATGTCATTGAATATTAAAAGAAATATCTTCTCATTATCCCTGTGTGGTGGGGTGGACCCGGACACACTGTAATCCTTAATTGTCCCAATTTCAATTCGAATCTTGATTTCATAGTAAATCTCCGTTAAAGGATGCGGTTTACACTTCGAAGGAGCGTCGAGATATCCCTCGCCTCGTGTGTGTCGTTGCAAATCCCAGCGCATGGATGTACCAGGATGTGGCAATTGAATTGAAATTGGAAAATTTTCATCAACACCGCAATTTTTTTCTCCGTTGAATAGCATTTGTGGGACTGTGGGGCTAGCGCCTCATGCTCGGCACTTGTCTGTTGTCTTAACGTGGCTGTAGTGCAATCAAAGGATAATTACCCTAAGGAGCAAAACATGTCCAATTACGAGAAGCGCTAAGTGCGCTCGGCAAAAAATAACGTCAAATGTCATTGCATTAGCTAATTGGCAGACCGCAAGACCGTGCTGGGGGCTGGTGTTTTGAATTTTTCGTCCTCGCGGGGCGGCGGGTTTTTCTCTGTTATTTTGGCGAATTAAATGAAATTGCTTTCGAGAGAATTGCATTTATGAAAGAAAGGCGAATTCAGTTCAAAGTGGCTCATTGGGATACGAAATTGCGGCTAGAATGGGATGATGTTCATCCTAATTGGGGAAGAGCACGTTGTCGTCGGGAGAATGGGGTGAATGGGTAATTTTACTGATGATCTTGGATGCATTGAGTGGAAGAGCACTTGGTTTGGATTACACCTCTTCTGAAATTAAGGATTGTCTTATCTTAAGTTGTGTGTGAAGGTTCAAGAGGAGACAGTTTAGGGATTGAATTAAAGTGTGTATGAAAAATGATGTTGCAAAAGAAGGAGATAGTGTCTAATTGTTCCACCAACCAGATTAACACCCGTCTTTGCAAAAATAAAAGATGGCCCCTTTAACGTTTTCAATGGCATATTGCTAGCGTCTGTCTTAAATTTGATCCCGCGATATTCACATCATCAGAGAATTGGAATTAGTCATTTTTAACTAGAATATGTAACAACCTGTAGTCGTCTCTGAACAAATTTTTTTTACGTGGTGAGGGCGTTAACCCCACGCACAACCCCCAGCTGGGAGGCCAGGCCCATTTATTTTACCCTTGGGCGAAGGGTCCGGATGACTCTGGTATCGGTAACCTCGCTGAGGTTGTGAGTGCCGCCGTTGACCCTACACGATAGGGTTCCTCCGCCGCCAACTCTACTCCAAGATCCCGATATGACCTTGAAGGCAACCTTTTAGATCTGGGCTCCGAATATGTCAGAGTAGCTCTAAAAGAGGGTGTACCAGGTAGCTCTGGATGTCGCCGTTGGCTAATCTGATGATAAGCTCCTCCGCCCCCATCCGTAGAGAAGATGAGCCGTGATACAGACTCATCCACTTCTTCGAATCCGAACCTGTCGGGCAACGCAACAGAGGACGCCCGCGCTTAAGGTGGCGCACCCAAGTGGAGAAGGACCTCAACCAACTTGGTGTGCGAAACTGGAGACAGCTAGCCAGAGATCGCGCTAGTTGGAGAGGCATGTTGGTTGAGGCTCAGGTCCACCCCGGACTGTAGCGCCACACAAAGAAGAAGAATGTAACAACCTGTCCTCGGTCTTTGGTTGAGAAGTACTTCCAGTTCGCCTGTACTGGTGCGCCAGGCTTATGAGCGCTGAGCACTCCTTCCCTCTAGTACACATTTCCTTAGGAATACCATTCGCCACTTGAAAACGATTGTCTGGCAGGACACGCCCCCATTTGACCAACATCCGATGGTTGGAAGACATTACATGCTGAAACTGTGCCATTATCAGGGGGCAGACTGGACTCCAATTATTGAATACAGCAAACGAGCACTACTTCTTCGTAAGTCTTACATTACTCGAGAACACATCCGAAGACTAGGCACCATCGTAAAGGAAATCTGCGTATCGACAGCCAAGCTGTGCTTTAGAGCTTGTTCAGCCCTCTTTCTATTTTTTTAATTCATTTACTTACATGCTAGACAAAAATTCTTAAAACTAGCTTAACTAACTTAACAAATGCTCTTACATCTAAACTACCTTGTTCAACCCTCTACTCGCTTGCATTTAGGAATGCTAATCTTCTTTGAATTTGATCGGCAGTCTAAGTCCGTGAAGACATCTCAGAGTTCCAAGCCACCTCGTGATCACAGGAAAGGAGATCGCCGACGAAATTGCTGGACGGGAGGATCAGAACCAGAACATGCTGTAGGACTATCTGCGTCCATGTTCAAGTCTTCCATCGACATTGTACTTCTCGAGAGCACAACCAGAGGTGGTGTGATTCTTCAGGATATTGACAGACCAATGCATGCTCCAAAAAGTCTGTCAGAAAACCGTGGCGTGCTTGTTATCTCTTGACAGGAAGAACTATAGAAAACTTACCGGCGTACTACCAGACAATTACACATTCGCAGAACACTTAAATGGGCCTTGGCCTAAGCAATGAATCCCACTACTTCGCCGAGCCCATAGAGAACACGACGACACTGCAGTCCGTCTTTATTCAGATCAGGTGCCAGTTATTCGGTGTTGATGAGGTGAGATGTGAGAGCTGATGATGTATGTTCCTCATTACAGTAGCGCTTGACGGTATTCCTTTGGAAAGTCCAATTTCCATTTCCGTAAATGAAGTTGGTTGGTAGTACAATATATCAGTTTCTGAGCCTGAATGTGTGCAAAACTTCCGATAAAATATATTCACATAGTTTATCACCTAGTCACCTACTTTGAGCTACCCGTCGTTTCTTCCTAAGCTGCAGATGTTGCCTCCTACAACTAAGACAACTTTCGCTAGGGAGCATAGCTAATATTTCGAACATACACATATTTTGACGCTTTGACAGTTGTTAAATATGAAACAATATGAAAAGACAATAAGCATTCAAATTAAAATGATCTCTGTTGCGCCAAGAAGAGGAAAGAAAAGTAGAACTAGCAATTCGAAGGAGAGATAGTTCCAATCCTTTGGAGTTGCGCAAGCGTAGTATCTAAGATTATATCTTTATTCACGTGGCTGACGTTGTTACATGGACACCGATACAGAACTAACAGCATTCTTTTTAATATAGCTTGCAATGGGATCACAAAAGTCTGATCAGGGAAAAGTAAGCAAGTAACAAAAAGCGCATTTTCTTTTTATTATGCCGACTGTGATGTGATCTAACTCTACGCTCCATTAGATTTTATAACTCTTAAGAAAGAGTCATTTGACAACCTGAAGACAATGCAGGATGTTTGACGTAATTACATCAATTCAGGCAGCAATTGTCTAACCATTCCATATCAGGCCTGTATCCACATGTGACCATCGTTGAAAGCACTATTCATGATACCGGGAGCGCTGCTTTCAATTGTAACATCACAAAATTGCCCAACATCGTTGAAGTCTTCAATACAGAGGAGAATCGGTCTTCCTCTCCTACTCAAATCATGATGTTCCGATTTGAAGAACATGTGTAAGAGAATCGGCCGTGCCGTGGTGTATTCGATCGCCTCCCAGACTACGTTTAAGTCTTGGTTAAGTTCGTAGAACTCGAGGGTGCACAGTGCTCACGCCAATAACAATAGTTCAGCTTGTTTGCAGAGTCGCTAATATAAAAACGGACCTCCTTCATGGAAATGATATCTTTTTAATCAAAATCCGGATCGCTGGGCACACAACCAACCGAAAAATAAGACGATTCCCAATTCAGCTTACAATTTGTCGGCATGGACCTGGACCAACCACCACGTCCTAAGTCGCACACGCAATGGAGTCGGGGAAGAGACGTGTCACGTCACGAAGACCTAAAAACATAGACGTTCAAATAAGGATCTACTTAACGTTGAACTGTCGTGTTTTTCACAGCTAACCTTATTATAAACAAACAATTTGCCTTCAAGTCATAAGAGGTAAGTCCGTGGACTCCTTTACTAGAGGCCTCTCAATCAAATTCCGGCCATCATGCCATGAAATTGTAGGGCACTCTACATTCGCAAATTGATCCTTCTTGACTCATACTCTCATCGCAGGACCCTATCCACAGCCGCCCACAAAACGTCTGCCCAGGGAACAAATCCCTCAAACTGGACCTACTTACGCTCAGTAACATCAAGCGACGCAACGTAAACTGAATTATGAAGAAGTGCAAGCAAAGGGATTGGCGCTGGGACAAGCCGACGAACAACAAAGTCACTTCAATCGCCCTGATAGAACAATCCACCACAAGTGGTGCCTGCAGAAATTATAACGAGCTTACCTCAGTAGTGGCGCCGCTTAGTAAACACTTTAAGAATAAATATCGCGGTCCAGTTTATACCATAGATTGTATACGCTTTTTCCAATGCAAGTCCCCAGTCCTAAAACACATTGTTTTTGATTTCCTCAGAATGTTTTAACATCAGCCTAATGCAACCATATTCTCCGACTCAAAACTGCATTCATGGCAACGTCACAGTTTGACAGCGAAACAGTCGAGGTTGAACTTTGATGGGAAACAATTGAAATCTTGAATTTTTTGATGAAAAAAGACACCGAATACTATCAAAACAGCTTCACACACTCATCCAACACCTTTGTCCTTTAGTTTTCCTCATAAACTTGTCAAAAATGTTTCCTCACAGAATTCCATCCAACTGCATGCACAGACAGCACTGCCAGATAAGCAATTTCACACAGATTTCAAAGAGATCAATTCTGACGTCATGAAAATTGAAATAACACGTTTTCTCACATTTCCAAGGATTCCCAAGCAATTTGTTGACTGAGGCCAGTGTTATTATCAATTCCACACTCAGCCCCACACATTTAATGCGAAATTTCGGTTCAAAAGCAGAGAAATTCGACTTTTCAGAAAGTGGCACATTTTGCACGAAAAAATGCAGTAAACGGGCAACACACTTGACTCGTATTTTTTTGCTGAAAATAAACGCTTGTTTTTCGAAGTCGATTTGATGATTGCACAATTTTGTTAAACGATTTTCTCGGTAACTAGGACGAACTGAGAGTTGAGGAATAGCAGGATGGAAAGGAAATGAAATGTAGAAGCGTAATAAGGCGGGGTTTTGACAAGGAGTTGCGTTGGTTGGCTGTTTGGAGTCGAAATTCGAGGTGTCCTTCTTGTGGCTTGGAAATCGTGGAATCGGGGGGGATTAAGCGATTATTTTGTGACAGAATGACTTGAAACTTGGCTGAGATATCTGTTAATGTGTGCTTAACAAATGCTAGAAGAACAAGTCGCTTAAGTATGCACTTAAAGTTGTTTCTTTTTATCATTTGTTGCGGCCTTTTATGACGTCGAATGCCTTGATGTTTTTTGAACCGATTTTCTCGATGACTTGGACGAATTGGGAACCAAGCGCTATCAGAATTAACAGGGAAACGATTGCACAAGCGAAATAAGGTTATGCCTTCAAACTACAGTGTTTGGATGCACCATTTATAGGAGAATTTTGGCACGGCGACGATAACGCCTGGAAATGGCAGTAGTGACCTTACGTCTTCATCCAAAAACTCCAAATGTCTTTGCTACGCTCAAGGTCTACCTCCATCCAAGCAGACTGTCCTCGCTGTGCGCGAACTAACTGGCATTTGTCATCGTCGCCCCCACGAACATTTAGAGTCCAATTACTTAACAGCCTTGCCACCTTGCCAGCCTTATCCCAACCACCCCGGAAAACTGAAAAACAACTGCGTTTCGTAGAGATCCGATCGCGACGTCGTTAATTTACCTTACCTCTGTCACGATGTCCTTGTGGCGAATAATCGTAAATTAAAAACCGGATTACACTTTACGATAATAATAGTTAAATTTTATTGTCACACTGATAGCAGTGTGTAAAGGAGTGGCAAGAGTAATCACCCGTTAGTATCCAAAGGAGACGAAGTCTCGCAAACAGGACGAAAGAGACCAGAGAGAACACAGCACCCGACACAGAGCAGCAGCGCGGCACTGTGGTACTGGCAAAACTACACTCGTTGGGTAGCGAGCAATTGGTAATCTTCAAGATATATTTCCTGGTATCCTGTCTCTGATCTCGTGCCATATTTTTTCACTCTCCACCTGTCCTGGCAAGGAGTCTTCTAAGTGTCTCCACTCCTTTGGGGTGGCGGAGTCATTTGGAAATCCTGTCCCGTCCCCCGGACGACCCAAAGCAGCGCGCAAAGGAAACGCCAGGCTGTCGTAAATTTCACTCCACGGGAAGGGGTTTCGTTGGTTTTTTCTTGTGCCGTATTTTTGGAAGTGCACACACAGAGTGCACCAATTCATTCGAAGAAGGACGCTATCAGGAATTTAGTTTATTTACGAGTGTAATTAAAGTTCTCGCCCCTGGATTACCCGCAGCCGCCGCCGCGCAGAGTGGCGGTATAATTAGAGAGGACGTCCTGTGTGTCCGATCGTCAATCCTCCGCACATCTTTGCCGGCAATATCGAGTGAATTGTGCGTCCATTTCGCGCCACAGATGTATCTGAGTGGGGGGGTGTCCTGCCGAGGACTCTGGGTAACATTTCATCCGTTGTTTTGTCGGTGCGCTGGCACCTACCTCCTCGTACTTTATCACTTAAGACCGCAACCCCGTTATTTCCGGCCGCCGCCCCACGAATCGTTTTCAATTTCGCGCTAACATGTGACCGATATGTCGTCGAAATTAACTGCGTCCCCGATATCGTACACCACCCCGCCTCATTCGGGCACGCTGTGCCAGGGCATCTCTAAGTCTAAATCTCTTGTTCGGGGACATGGGAGCGTGGAGCCCTCGCCAACTGGACTACGGACTACACAGTGTCCTCTGCCTGTGCCTGTGCCTGCCATCATCTCGGCTATCAGCAGCAGCGTCAGAGTTGATTTTTGTGCGCGCCGCGGCGACAACGGCCGGCCCCGGGGATAAATGAAAACATTCAGCACACGCGGTGTCGTCTTATTTATCTGTTCGACGGGGACAAACCGTTTATACATGCCACGATGACAATATTGCTTATGGCTTCGTTCCACTCGTCGTCGCTGTCGTTGTCGTTGTCGATGTCCTCCGCCATCTGAGGCTGAGTGGAGATGTAACTACAGGACTCTGATGGAGGACGTCGAGCAAGATACATAATCCCCCCCACATGTGGCGCAATCAGGCAGGCGTGTGGTTGTAAGGACATTCGCTTTTGGCCAGCGTTAGCTGAAGGACTCGAGTGGAGCAAAGTGTGACAGAAAAATCTGTTGCGATGAAGTACTCGCTCTCCGCAGGCACTAAACGAGCGGGGAGAGGCGCGCTGCCCTGATACATTTCTGAGATACACAACAAAAGGCGGATCAGCGGGCGAATTTCTTTCTTTTTTGCCTTGCCTCGGTTTTGTTTTCGGATCCAGCAGCAGAGCAGAGGGAGAGTGTGGTGTTAAGTGTGATAGAAGTGCGATGGAGGATATATGGGAATGGCTCGGCCAGATGGTGACAATCGGAGGGCACACAGCATGCGGTGGGAAAGTCGAAATTGAACGAGACGATAAGCTGACCACAGACGGTTTGCTGAGGACTTTGTTGAGTAGCACTTCCGAATGCGGGTCGATTGAGCTGGCTACGGGAGGGTGATGGTGGTTCTGATTTTCCTACCTCCGTGGCATGGCATTCTGAATGCGTAAATGAGGATGGGTAGGGCCAGCGCCATTGAGCCATGTATCTGGCAATCATCACACCAAAGTGGTGAAGAATAGACAAATTTCAAGGAAATTCGATTATTCAAAATGAGTGAACTGAAAAATTATGTTGCAGAGGTGGGCCACCGAACCTATCATTTGTGTACGTGGTGAAAGAGAGAGCACAGTAATGTTGCACCCTTTCACGGCCACCGATTCTCCATCCGGATACGACACCTATCTTGTCACCAACACACTCAGTTCACTCTTCTTCTTCTTGTGGCGCTACAGTCCGGGGTGAACCTGGGCCTCGGTCAACAATCCTCTCCAGCTGGCACGTTCTTTAGCCAGCTGCCTCCAATTTCTCGGACTCAGTTCACTCGGACATAGTATTTTCTTTAAAATTTTGAGCAAATCTAAGGAGTAAGAAAACACTTCTTGTAATTTGTTTAAAGAACACGGTCTTATATTACCCACGTCATGTGCCCACTAGACTCGGTGCGGACACGTATAATGTGCCTTCACTCACCGCTCAGGTTTGCAAGTATGTGAGTGAGACTACAAGTGATTATGTCATGTTTGTTCAAAAAAATTGATCAACATGTTTCACTAAAACCAAAGCATGCATGGCCATCGACTCTAACCCATCAGGAGCTCAAGGCCAACTCTTGACCAAAACATCTCATTCTGATTACCATTCAAGAAACACGTCGGACATCGAAGATCTGGACATTAGTACCAAATGACTAAATCATCGCAGTATAGCCCTTGCGTTCAAAGAAGCACCTGCCATTAGCACTGATGTGCTTCTCAGTCTATCGCTGTCTGTAACTCCCTCAACAGCCTCAACAGCTCAGCAGATGTTCCTCCTACTTTGTATGGAATCGCAGTCCGGGGTGGACCTGAGTCTTACCCAACAATCCTCTTCAACTAGAGCGATTTCTGATTAGCTGTCTTGAGATCCGCACGCTAGGTTATTGAACCCCTTTTTCGCTTGGGTGCTTCATCTTAGACACGAGCGTCTTCTGTTGCGTTGTCCAACAGGTTCGGAGTAGAAGACTCTTCTGGTTGGAGCTGAGTTATCTATACACCCACCCACCGTAGGACGCATGGCTGGGCTCATGTCACTGTACAGTCTGCAAACTTCAGGGTTGATTCAGCTTCACAAACAGGAGCAAAAATGTTCTCTCCAAGATAATAGTGATTTCTTCCTCTGCTTTTGAGATTGTCCATGCCTCTGTCCCTTACATTAGGCCTAAGATTATCAGTGTCTTCAAGTCTCTTTGCCCTCGGTCGAAGGGTCTGGATGTATGCAGTATCAGTACCCTCGCTGAGGCAGTGAGTGCCGTCTGAAGAATAGGTCTCCTCCACCGCCAGGTGGCTGGAATTAGAGAAAATCTCCTTTATTCAAGTGAACGTGCAGCACTTCTTCCTAGCTGTTATTAAATTGACACAGCGTGCTCAACTGGAAACATTGTTACGGCACGAGTATTTTCATGACGAATTGTCAAACCAAGCAAATCACTAAGCAACCGAGAACTGTCCAATCAGCCATGTCCCAGAATATAATGGTGCTAGTTTTAAGTTCCCGGCTGAATGAAGGAGTCTACTGTTTTATGCTGACAACGGCAGAGTCTAAGAAGCTTTTGTTTAAGACAAACTTGACTCGAGACAAGTAGAGAAAAGACTTTGAACTATGTGTGGGGAATTTAACGCAGACTTGCTCGGTGTTAACCAAGTCATTACCATATTGCCTGAACAGCGTTAAAAAGTGCAAATTCGACGAACCTCAAACTGGGCTGTACGTTTTAAAATCAATTTACTGAGACCACAATTCCACTTCAAATCAGCATTCATAGCAACGTCATCAGTTTGACAGCGAAACAGTCGCCATTGGACTTTGATCGAAAACAATTAAATTCTTGAATTTTTTGATGAAAAAAGACATCGAATTCATTTCAAAACAACTTCACACACTCTTCCAACACCTCTGTCCATTATTTTTTCTCTTCAACTTGTCAAAAATGTTTCCTCACAGAATTACATCCAACTGCATGCACAGAGAGCATTGCCAGATGAGCAAATTCACACAGATTTCAATGAGATCAATTTTGACGTCATGAAAATTTAAATGGCCTGTTTTCTCACATTTTCAAGGCTTTCCAACCAATTTTTTGACTGAGTCCACTGTTATTATCAATTTCACACTCAGCCCCACTCATATGATGCGAAATTTCGGTTCAAAAGCAGAGAAATTCGACTTTTCAGAAAGTGGCACATTTTGCACGAAAAAATGCGGTAAACGGGCGACACAATTGACTCGCATTTTTTTGCTCAAAATAAACGCTTGTTTTTCGGAGTGGATCTGATGATTGCACAATTTTGTGAAACGATTTTCTCGGTAACTAGGACGAATTGAGAGTTGAGGAATATCAGGATGGAAAGGGAATGAAATGTAGAAGCGTAATAAGGTGGGGTTTTGAAAAGGAGGGCTGTGGGTTGGCTGTTTGGAGGCGAAATTCAAGGTGTCCTACTTGCGGCTTGGAAATCGTGGAATCGGGGAGGATTAAGCGACTATCTGGTGGCAGAATGACTTGAAATTTTGCTGAAATGTTCGCTATTATGTGACGAAACAATAGTATACAAAATATTCATGGCGCTGCCGCCCATAGAGGGCTAGGGCATTGCTTCTCAGCAACCACTCATGTTGTGCGTGTTTTTGTTCTCTCACGAGTGGAAGGACCTACATAATCAGAACGACCAAGTTTGAGAAGCTTCTAGACAGGACTACTCCTTGAGCATTGTCAGTGACAAGGAGGTGGGGCCGCGAAAATTATTTATAGACGTAGTAGGGATCTACAAGTCAGTCCAGCTGTTGGGATGCGCAGATGACATCGACATTATCGCGCCGTAGTGGAAGCTTTCACGGCAATTGAGGAACAGGCGAAACGAGCTGGTCTAAAGGTCAACGAGGACAAAACCAGATATATGCTGTCGAGCAAAAAATGATCCGCCGCACACCACCTAGGCCAAAACGTCACAATCGACAGCTACAATTTTGAGGTAGTAAAGTAGTTTGTCTACCTCGGGGAAGACGTAAACTCCACGAATGACATCGAAGAATCGCCCTTGGCAACCGATGCTACTTCGGTCTGTCAAAAAAACTGGGCTCGAAACCAAAGTCATTCTCTACAAAACCCTTATTCTACCAGTACTGCTTTATGTAGCCGAAAGTTGGACATTAAGTAAGACTGCAAAGCTGATTCTTGGTGCCTTCGAAAGAAAATTTCTACGCCGGGTATATGGTCCCGTCTGCGAGGAAGGGGCATGGAGGAGAAGACACAACCGCGAACTCTGCGGGCTGTACAAGGATGTTGATGTAGTACGGAAGGCAAAAATCCGTCGACTACAATGGCTCGGCCACATCGAGCGAACGGACAACAACGCTCCAGCAATGAGGGTCTTCGAATCGAAGCCTTCTGGTTCGAGAAGGAGAGGAAGACCGACCATCTGGTACAGAGACCAGGTCATCGCGGATGTAAGACAGCTTGGCCTTGACTGGAAGCAGCGTGTCCAGGACCGTCACCGATGGAAGGCAGCAATTGCTCAGGCTCAGACTATTTATGGTTCGTCAGCCTGATAAGTAAGTAGTAGGCATCGAACCTAGGCACGTAGGTCCAAGTACGTTGGGGTCGACGCACAATACCAAGGGCCACCACATGACGAAACAATCACATCAAGGAATTCCTAAGATTAAAGCTCAGACTCCGAGGTGCAGCCAACAAAGGCTCGCCATGCTCCCACGCCGACCAGGTAACTCCTCTTCTTTCAATCTGTTCACATGTTTGCATTTGTTTAATCCTTCAGAGCCCTCAAATCATCTTCTCAGAGACAGCATTTTTCTTGTGAAATGTTTGCCTTGGGAGCTGCTACGCGTGTCTGTTGTCTGTGCCCATTTGATAGATCCATCGCTTCTCACATATTTCTTGAGTTTAAAAACCCTTTTCCAACTCACGCCATTACCCCACCGACCTCCACCAGTAGAGTCCGTGGCATCCCTGCCTGTCCCTGGCCAGTCCATTATTATGAATAACCCGTGTGCTAACAAATTAGAATCGTGTCCAATTTGAATTTGTAACGTGGTCGCACTCGCATGTGCAAGTGTCCTTCGTCGTCGCCCGTGCGTCGTCCTACTCCCATCGCTCACGCTCACGCTCACGCTGCCCGCCTGTTTGATTGTATTTATGGGCTGACTTGGAACATGCACCATAAATAGTAAACCAATGAATTTTGGAAAATTAATGCCAATCTGCATAGTGTACCGTAATGTGGACATTATACTCGCCGCAAACTGCAACAATGAATCCCTGACTCCGAAACCGGCACCGAATCCGAATCGGGGCTCCGGTTACAAATGCTCAGTCGTCTGTTTGTCCAACACTTGGAGAGTTTTAGGGGCGGGCCCAATGCGGCACACTCTGGCCATTCGATTAGCCTACGACTGCACGGTCTCCTCGTGCGATGTGCCATTAGTTATGCGGTCTATGCCATGAGGGGGGTTACAGGGACAGGGACTACATCATTGGCATAACCAATAATCATGTTAGGAGTTATAAATTGTTACGTGTGCTTAATTTTGACCAAAATAATAACATGAGTAATTAATTTGGTGCTGGCCTGGCATCGGTGGTGGCTGGTCGGTCGTTTGTCGTTCACCTGGCAATCGGCGCCACCGAGGCAGGGACGACCTCGCCAATAATTGAGATGTGCCACATCCCGCTGAGTGGGATTTATGTGGACGGTTGGGGCGAGTGCATGACTTGCTGATGGTCTGGGTGTGCCTTTTCACGAAGCAATTCATCGCCCTCACTTGAGTCTAGCAGACCCCGAACTGCATGCTCTAACCCACAGCTCATATCAATTATGCACGCATGAGGAACCCTTTGTCTCCGCACTAGACGCGCACATCCCGAGGCCATTCGGAGCACCTGCCGCAGGCCGCCATTAAAAATAACTCATCTTAATGCCACAATTAAGTTTGATTTGTAACCGAAAATGTGAATGCCATCCCCCTCGCAGCGGGGCCAATTAAAAGGGATAACAAGACGACGCTCTTAATTGCTCGGCAAATGGTACATCAATCCGGGGGCACCCTTGCCGCCGCATCCACCATCAAAGCTCACGAATCAGATGCAAATTTCAGCAAAATCGCTTACATCCCCAATTTGCCAAGTCACACATGCGAACACATCAACTTTCGGAAACAAGCACCCGCGCATCATGCCACGTGAGCACAAGTAACGTCCTAATTAGTTCCCGAAAATAAAATGCGCAAACATTTTCGGAAAAGGCCCGCTACACGGCAGATGTCAAGGAGCAACAAGAGCAGAAGAGGAAAGCCTGACAAACGCCCCATTTAACACATATGCGCCCAAGCGACTCCTTGTGTGGCAGGTTTGCTTCTGCCTGTGGGAGGATGTTTGGGGTTTTTTTGTCTGCTTGTTTTTGCATGTTGCCTCCTTGTTGTGTACTCCTTGTGGGGGTTTGATCGCTGGTAAGCATATTTTTGTGCCGTTTAATCGTGCTTCAAGGATCTGCATGCATGAGATGTTTCGTGTCACCTTATATTCGCATCAGGCGGGTGGTGGGTGGCAGGCTTGAGATGAGGGGTGTCTTGATGGTCGTTAGTGTGAGCTGGTGTAGAGATTTCAGTCGATTTCTGACTCATTGTTGAAGAGTGTTGACTTCGCCCTCTCTCTCTTTTTTCTCACCAATCACCTGGAATTATCCTCTTAACCAGATGACACCACCCCAGTGCCCAGTTGGCGGGGTTTGTTTGGCCAAATTCCACTTGACACACAGCAGAGTGCGCTAAGCTGGAACGTGAGCACATTTGTCCTCGATTTTTACGGCTATCCCACTAGTTCACCGCATCACCATCAGCCGCAGCACCACCGCCACCACCAGCAGCAGTAACACCTCGACCGTCCTTCCGGGATGGTCTGTTATTTGCGTGCCCCCCCAACGGCCATCTGAACCACCCCGTCCGACAATATTTATGAGAGCGTACTCGTTTTTTCCCGGAGCCCACCTGTACCGGTATTTTAAGGAGTTAATTGATGTTGTGTCGCGTAAATTATTCTGAAATTAAGGTGGCGACGAAAAAAAAGTCACCACCACCGCGGTCGGTGGGTGGCTGCTTGAGAAGCGACATTATTTTTGTTTTTTGCTTTTAGAGAGTGACCTCTCCTCTCAAAACACACACACACACACACACACACAGTACGAGTACGAGAAGTCCTTTTTGATATAAATTATCCTTTTCGGTTGCAGAAAAACAAAATAGAATGAATGCAAGTGAAGCATGCAGCAGAGGAAGGACATGGGGGCAAACAGCAACTAAAAGGATAATGTATCTCTCTGGGTGTGTGTATGAGTGTGTCCACCTTTGTATAATTTAGCGGAAGGATATATCGCTTCTGAGGTATGTGTGCGGGACACGGGGTGATGTTGGCGGTAATAAATATACAATTTTTAATGGCTTTGCAGCATTTTTGAGAGCAGAAGGCAGGCAGGCAGGCAGCAGGAAGGTAGGTGTACAGCCGGAGCACGTGCATGTGTGGCGGTGAAGTGAAGTGCAGCTGAATGGTCTTGCTTTGCTTGTCGTGGCCTAAATAGGTTATCTAATCGAAGGGAAATGTGATTTGATTGGGATTAGAGAGGAGGAGATTGAAAAAAGACATCATTGGCTGGTCATGGGGTAATATTCGATAACGCTTTAGGTGGCTTTAGCTTCTAAGGTCCTCTCAGCTGATTGCTTGGATTTTAAACCGATATGGCAACGTTTCGGTTAGAGGAGGTTAAGTTAAGTAGGAGTAATGGCCACATCTGAATCAGTTGCCATCTAGATCCTTCATGGATTCATTGTGCTGTCACTTTAGGTGGTTGGTAGACCACCTTCCAGGTATAATAATAATAATATGGGTGGCGCTATAGCCTGTAGAAGGCCAGGGCTTAGTTTCTCCGCAACCACACGCATTGTGCGTGCTATTGTTCTCTCATGAGTGGAAGGGACCCACAGCTTTACGCCGAATCCGAACGACTATGTTTGAGAAGCTTTTTCTAGACAGGAAGTACTCTTTGAGCATTGTCAGTGACCCGAGATGGGACCGTGAAAATTGACAACGCCACGGGCCACCACCCACCTTTCAGTTAGATGGAGGAATTAACTGACACCAACAGATGTCATAGGCACGCATTATAGGGCCGCTGTGGCAGTCGGAAGATGGGTCGTGAAATCCATCAGAAATGCCTTATTAACCACTGCTTGGATTTTGGGGTCAAAAACTAAATGTTGTCGGATGCACTCCAAACTTTCAGGATCAATTAATACACATACGAAAACATGGAAACACAGGTACAGAGGACGCTGGTATGCCTATTTGGACCACTATGACAGTTGAAAGATGATCTATGAAAACGATCAGAAATGATTGCCAACCACTCTCAATTTTTTCAAGTGAACACTTCGATGTCGGCGAAAAATTTCTAAACTCTCAGAATCGATTATTTAGCCTCTTTCATTGCCTGGCTCTTAGGGTACAAGGCCCATTTTTGCTTAACAAGTATATTCGCCGTAAGCTTGAGTACAACGCCCATATCTGGTCTGGTGCCCCTAAGACCACGTTGCGCCTACTTGATAGAAGCAAAAAGCAAGCATTTAATCTTATAAGAGAAAACAATATAGCGGGTTCATTAGACTCGCTCGTACATCGACGTACCGTGTCTTCTTTGTCCGTGTTTTATTGCTATTTCAACAAACGATGTTCTATATATGAGAATGAGTTAGCCAACTTCGTTCCTTCTCTCCCTGACTTCAGCCGTAATACACGTCTCGCCAGGAATGCCCATCAATATACCTTTAAGCCTACTTTCGGACGCTTGGGCGCTACAGCCCATAGTGGGACAGTGCCTACCTTCTCATTAAACACTCGTGTCGTGTGTGCTATTGTTCTCCCACGAGTGGAAGGGACCTACAGAATCAGAACGGCAAAGTTTGAGAAGCTTTTTCTAGACAGGAAATACTCTCCGGACATTGTCAGTGACTCGAAAGAGGTGGCGCCGTGAAAATGCTTTCTGTCGCACAGACCCGTCGTCGAACCTACTACGTCGAGGTTGGGGTCGCAGTACAAATTTAGTGACTCGTATTACAGCCGCACTTCATAAATTTGAAATGCTATGCCCAGCCTAATATTTTTCAAAGACTATATCCGGCAGATGATTAAAGCCAATATGCACAGGTTCCTGCTCCTTCTGCCTCCCACTATACCTTCAGTCCGTGCCGTATCGTGACCCTAGTAAACCCTTTAGCATGCGCGTAATATATAAAGACAAGACCATGTCCAGGGACCCTGCATGGGTTGCATCTGATCACCCTAAGAAAGCGGTGGCAAGGTTTTTCAATCCTAGTTTAAATTAATCGTGTGTCCAGCGCCTTCTTGGCCGCCTGGCTGTTTATGTATATAACGAAAGTTAGCCCGTCTATCGCAATCATTGACATTAAGCGGACAGCCTCCTAGATAGCTTCAACATCTGCCCGGAATGCACGGCAGTATTTATGCAGTCGACGGGATAGAAAGAAGGAGATCTCCGACAAGGGTTCGAAAATGCTCCGGGTCCTGTGTCTTTCTTCGGCTTAGCACCAACAGCTAATTCTCAAGTCTTCCCTATCTCCGACCAGTATTTTGTATCCATATTTGAAGTCTAGAAAGGGTGCGAAATAGTGTGTCTGTTTCGGAATTCTCATCCGTCTCCGAACCCGCGTGATCCACTAAAGTGGTCGTGGAGGTAAAACACGCACTAGAGATCTCCAGGAAAGTCGATCCTCCGCCGTCGTCTCTAACTCATCAGGATTTATGGCGTGCCGAAAACAAACGCGTTTTGGGACTTGGTTCAACTATCTCGTTCTAGGTCTGCCTAGGTCTTCCTGATGGAGTTGCATTTAAGGCGCACCTCCGGGGACGTGATGATGGGGACATTTGTGCCACGTGTTCTCACCATCGAAGCATACCTCTTTCCTTTCGGAGAAGTAGCTGCTCGACATTGAATTCCTCGGGTATTGTCGTGTTTCTTGATCTGGGATAGATATTCGTTTCAGCGGCAGCACTCTCTCAACGTTAACGCGTCAACCGTCAGCTTCGCATAAATGTCCACAGGAAGCAGCTGTAGCATCTAAAGCGGCTGAAAGCGTGCAACGGAGATATATGTTTGCTGTTTGTCTTTTCAGAGTTTCTTTGACTCCCAGTGCTGAGCAGCGTACAAGGATGCCTTGTGTGAGGATTTGTCTGACGACTGCGGTGTACATCCAGTGTGTCATTCTCAGTTTCTGCCTCCATTTTGGACAGAGGACCCTCTTGTGTGTATAGCTTCATCTGGAGAAAGGAGTCCGTCAAGAACTCATATTCTCGTCTATCCAGTAGTTGACGGTGCCAGAGTGGTCACGTTTCCATTTTTCGTGACGAACTTTCCTTAAGTCAGCATGCTACACAGTAGCCGGACGAGCTTGTTTTCTTCAACCGCTTTGGCATCACAGGCCTTCTCCAAGTCAATCAAACAGCCACCCGTGCATTGTTCCTTGCTCTCGTTCTATTGGGTACCCGACATCGGTAACGCAGCGACCGAAAAAAGATGTCAGTCCTCGACCCAGATTTTTAAGACTCTATTGATCGCCTTTGAATAGCCTTCGACCGGAGTTTGTACAGTTTCGAAGCTTGGCTCATCATCCCCGTTGTGAATGGGGGATGTGTCCTTATGTCGGCGATGACATTATCCGCCATGCTATCGTCACTTGAGACGGCATGGTCAACGTCCCCAGATGGTCACTATTTCAGATCTTTCCGAAGTTGACAGAGCATGGACTCTGCATCTTCAGACAACTGTGGTAACTCCGAGCTGAACAGCAAATTAGGTCTGTCTCCAACGACGTCTTCTGTTCCATGTCCCCACCTTGTAAAAATGTTGTTGTTCCAAGCATTCCCCGACCATGTCTCATATTTAGTTAAAAAAAAACCAACAACTTCCCTAGTGGCCTGCATTTTTGTTCCACTCAGCACCTGTCTGTGCTGTCGCCCCATCTCCAGCCTAGAAGCACCCCACACGTCACGGCATGCAACAGACTCGCCGGACCTCCACCATGTCCATCCCAACCGCTTCGATGTCGACGTCGCTCGTCTGTTGTCTCCCATCCACCGCCCTCACTGGATGCCAAGCATAACCTGTAAATTATTTCGTTAAGTGGTTTAACAATTTCCCATCCACTCGCACTGAGCAGCAAAGCCACTTGCTCTAATCGCTACAACCCCCTCCCCCTCCCCCGCCGCCAAGCACCACGTCTGTCACCCCATTATCATCACCAGCGGTGCGGGGAGGGGAGCCTTTCAACAATTACCAGCTCATTGGATGAGTGCAGCGATTTAGACCGTTTGACGCACACCCAGACCTGCACAATCACAGGACGCGACAATGACTCTCGGTGTTTGTTCTCTCTCGCTCTGGCTTCCGTGCGACGGCCGGTGCTCATGGTGGACGCCCGCTGCTCCAGGCGATAACTTCATGTTGTGTCGCATTGATGTGTTCCTCTGCGCTCCCCATTCGTCCAGCTGCGATGGTGGTATTTGTTTGCCTACACACGATGACAACTTGCCGTCGAAACACGTCCTGCACTCTCGCACGAAAGAGTTCTCAGTGGCCGGGATGCTGATGCTGATGCAGGCTCCTGTTCCAGCAGCCAGCCACGGCGGCAACGACGACGCCCTCGCTGCGAAAAAGACCGGCAAAACCGAAACAACATCAACCAACCATCCATCCGTCGTCGTCAGTCGCTGTTGCCAGCTACCACCACGACCGGGAGCAGCGGGAGCGCTCTTATCGACGACGACGACGACGACGACGATGACGGGAAAAAGCAAAACACAACGATACCACTGCACTGCACGGGCCAGTGTCAGGGCGCAGCGCGGGCATTCCCTCCCTGCGTTTGGTGTCCTTTCCGGGATGTGATGGCGATGTTCAGGCTTGATGGCAGTGCTTCCGATGAGTTGGTGTTAGTGTGGTGGTGCAGCCATTAACGGTATCATATTTCCCAGCAGTTAAGTCTCCGTCTGGTTGTGGGAGTCACATTTGGCCGGCTCGCCGATGTGTTGTGCTCAGGGTGTGTTGCATTGTGTTCGCCCGGTGTCCATGTGTGCGGCAAGGGGTTGGAATCTGTTGATGGCTTTAGGTATCCAACCGTCAACGGATCATTGTGCTGTCCCAAAGCCGTTTGTTCAGCCAGATGGAAGGAAACACCTACCAGGTTAAGCGAACAACTGGATCTTTTTGTTTTTGGGTGGATTCTTGTTAATGTTGAATGGATGTGACTGGTAACTTGTTGGGTGAGGCTAAAGGATGATTTCGTCAGTTTTTCGGAAAGTTTTGCATGTACTCCGAATTTTCGGAGTCTATGGAATTGGATGAAAATCATTGCAAACTCATTCTCCATATAAGAAATGGGATAATTTGTAAAGAATGAGGACTCCGAAAGTAAGTAAGAGTAAGCAAAACTAGGGCTTTTTTATAACATTTTCTTACGAATCGGGCAACTTGTTGAATGTGAACCCTGTGAACTGCTACGAAAGTTGCTTCTTCGCTGTAACTCTGTGAGAGAAGGAGCCAAAATTGTTACTTCAAAACTTCGGAGTCATCAAAATTTGACGTAAATTGCTGTAAATTGATGGGTTAACCAAATGACCAACAGGTCAAACTTGTTAATTTCAGACATTTCACAAACTCCGATTGAAGTCATGCCTCACAGTTTCATCCCTACCTGTATTTAATGACCTCTGCAATCCCTTAAATGATAAAAATGACCTCTTGCCTCACATAAACCTTGCACCTTGAGCCGCTCATAACATTCCGTTACAATGAATGTTCAGACATTAAAATCCAGAATCCTCTGTAACTGTTACTTGGTTAACCCAAAAGGATTACCTTACCTCCGTAGTTAATATTCAAATTAATGGCATCCGCATGAAGTACGTCACACGAACCAGATGAACCGCATACGCCCTCGCTGTGCACACGCTCCGCATTTTTACGTTCGTCCTGAATAATAACTTTATATTTATCGAACTTCCTTTAATCCAAAATGATTACAGTTTTAATAACTGACCACAGTTGAGTCGCGATGCGAGTCGTTAAAACCGAAGCATAAAAATGCTCGCATCGAGACTGGAAAGTGTGAAAATCCAATGGGCGTTGTGGAATGAAGTAAATGTGCTTAACTTTATTAACCAACCCGATAAATTGATGCGCCCACTCCCCACTCCCGGCCGAGTGTCTCATTCGGCAAACAACACGACATCAGTTGCGGCAGCGGTGGAGGAGGTGGATGCTCTATGGACTGACAAGGGATCCTTTAAAAATCATAAAATTAAATGGCTCAGCACAGTCGCATTGAAACAATAAAACAGGATTTGACTTTTGACGGCACGAACCGACAAACGACGTCCAACCAGAGAGGCAGAGAGATCCTTCGCAGGATGCAATAAAACAGACAACAGTGCGTTTCCAGCAGTGCACCGCACCACTGCCAGCAGACGACCGCCATTCGTTGTAATTTAACGAATCTCTGATCCCCCTCCCCCAACCCAATCCCGCCACTCACACATGTACGAAGGACGCCCGCAAAAGGATTACGAATCCATAACAATGCAAGGATATACATATTCCATATGGTTTGCTGGTCAGTTATTACCTAACCAATTTTCCATATCGCCTCAGCGCATTCGGACATCATCATCGTCACACCATCACACCCCGTCCACCGGCGCAGCGGGCCCCGGGCCTGGAGGACTTAATGTTAAACGGCTGTCGAAGGACACACATCTGAACGGGCCACCCCCGGGTCCTCCAGGTCGTAATGTACAATTATAAATGGATTTCGTGTTTATGGAATCGAAATTACCCATAAATGCACGAATTATATCAATAAATGGCGACGAACTGTGGACCTGAAGCTGGGCTGCGGTGGCGGTGGCTGCTGCCCGGTGGCTGGTGGCTGGTGGCTGGTCCCACTGCTGCAGCCCGAAACATTCGGCAGCAGGATGCAGCGCTCACCCTCTCCGCCGGGGTTTGATTCATTTTAATTGGCCAAATGAATGGTGAATGCCGAAGCCGAAGAGGGATGCACTACCGTTGCGAAGCTTTTGTGGGGGCGGGCACGGTGGCATTGGTGGTGTGGCGTTGGCTCTGCAGAGTGCCAGATTTCACGCAGATTCCACTGGTGTCGGTGGTGCTGGAACACTTTGCCAAATGCTACGTTAGATGGATGTGTGGTAGATGGCCGGACGTTGATGATGACCATTGTGCCAACATTGCAAAATTATCACAGCGACCATGGGCGAGGGCCAGGCGGGCTTAGTGCAGATGGGGATGGCCATAAACTAGGCCCGATAGAGCCCCTGATTATTCGGCCAAAAACAATTCACGGTAATCCAGTGAATGAGTTATGAATGGGTTGTCCTGAAGGAGGGGCTTGGGTGCCTTAGGGATGGTGGGCGAGTGTGGTCTGGATTGTGACTGTGTTTCAGAATAAATCGGGAGGTGCAAGGTGTCTTGATTCTATTTTCACCAGATTTGTAACCCCATGTGGGGTCGGTGATCATTCGTGACATGTTCTTTTGCGATCGGAGGAGATAATGCAATCAGATGAGTAGGCCAAGCGTCAAGAAACCTTGCGAAGATTAGCCACTTAGTTCCAATTGTGAATAAATTGGCCCAACAGACGACTAAACCGAACACATTACACTGCTCCGTTAAGAAGTTTTGATAAGAGGTTATGCAAGGCTTGTATATTCATTTCGGGTTCCATTTGATATTCTTCTTCTTCTTCTTTGATTGGCACTACAGTCCGGAGTGGACCTGGGCATCAACCAACATGCCTCTCCAGCCAGCACGATCTTTCGCCAGCTGCCTCCAGTTGCGCACACCAAGTTGGTTGAGGTCCTTTTCCACTTGTTTGCGCCATCTCGTGCGAGGACGTCCTCTGTTGCGCTGTCTCAATGGCTGGGTATTGAAGACTTTTCCGACCGGAGCTGTGGTGTCCATCCGCTCTACATGACCTAGCCATCTTAAGCGTTGGATCCGAAGACGCTTATTTAGGTGCATGCCGCTGTACAGCCCGTATAGTTCGTGGTTGAACCTTCTCCTCCCCGAAACTTTTTCTATATCTCCTCTGGAGTTCATCAGAAAATGAGGTTCAGAATCAAAAATCTCTCTATATATCGGCATAAGGTCATGGTAGCCTTTCAGTGTCAGAAAACAAACTCGTGCCGCTGGTTAATCAAGTAGTCCTCGACTTCGGAAAGAAAATATCAAAAATGTAAAGAAAGATAAAAAGTGAGAGAAAATTTCAAAATTGTTAACCACCATGCGACTGAGTCAATACAGGGTGGGTCATCTAGAGTTTTTTGTTTGTTTTTAATCATAGCTTATCTTGCACTACTGTTTCCCGCTCCAAAACTTGGCAGAAAGTCAGTGCCACACCTCCCCGTACCAAAATAAGTCGCTTCACGCTTGAACAACGTTGAGAACAACATTGAAAACTTCTTTCCAAAGTAAGTGCCAGCTTAACCCAAACAGTGCGATTTTGGGAACAGAACTTTTGTCCGAAATGAAGCACTCACCGCGAGTGCTCTACGCAAGTTTGTGCAAAAAGTTAGTAGGCCTGGTATGCTAGATTGATGGATCATGGCCTCCTTCGTCGTACGGTGCCCAGATGCGAATGTGACTGCTGTGGTCGAGAGTGTGAGGCTCAATTCCCCAACATCAAAATGAAGCTGATAACAGCGCTTCGGTCAAGGGTGGGAGCTAAGGACGCATGATAAAAGTATGATTTTTGAATTCAGGATGGCACACCATTCCACACAGCCTATGCCACAACCGATCTCTTTTACACAACATTTGCAATTCATGTTATTACCCGTTCTGGCGATGTCAATTGGATGCGTCTGAGCTGCAATTTTTTGTGGAGAACCGTGAAGAACCGATGTTATGACAGAATTGCAGAAACTATGTTTAAGGCCAATATCATCCAAAAAATGTCTGAGGTACAAGAAGCCATCAACAAGCTCATGGAAAAGGTGAAATAATGTGTTACTGCGAAGCAGTCACGGGGCAGTCCCGTGAGACTAGCAGCTCAAGCTCCGTTCAAACCAGACGGAATCCCACAAGAAGTCTGATTGCATGAAGGCCGCCCGGATATGAAGTCGATGTCTTCTGCAGTTGTCCGTTCTCCGGCAGCAAAGAGGAGCAGCCGTCAAATGCATCCTCGGTACCGCTTAAAAATTTGTATCAATCGCGACAGCATTAGCTGTTCGAGATCTGAAACATTAAGGAATTTTTCTACGACTGATTAAAAGGACGAGAGAAGCACGAAGCTGCGGATGTCTACCTTCGCGGCAGAAACCCTAGTTCTACGGTAGGCATCGTCAAGAGGAAGAAGAGAAGCCACTTACGCGTGAAAATGATTAGACGTTGATCAATGAGGAACCACCAGTGCGGGCAGAGTAACCAGGCGAGCCAGAGAAACCACCCTCTCCGGCGGTACACAAATCCACACGAACAACAAAGAGCGACAACAGCCTGCCTTCTCTCTGACAAAATCGAAGTGACGTCTCACCAGCCAGGAGCATTAAAGACCCCCTGCGAAATTTAAGTTCATAGAGCCAATTCGACCACCACGCAAGTTTGGTTAGTGGACAGCCACCGTCATTGCCAGCAGACTTAGACTATTGTGACCAGTCTGGTGCCTATGACCAGACTAATGCAACTGACTCCAATGACGTGCCGTCAATTTGATCCGAACGGCAAATGTTGACTGGACCAGATTTGAAAACCACAAAAAAGCGTATTAAATTAGCTTTCAATGGAATTCAATGGGATCCCCTCCTCCAACCAAAACAGGCAATCGATCAACTGCGCCGTCCAGCTGTTACGCAAGATTATTTTATTTTCTTCTCCTCCGTCAAAATAGTCCACTTTTGCCTTCGAAACAAGTACTTGCCTACGTTCTCCTCAATCGGTCATCCGTTTCGTCAAGACTTCAATTCGGTAGGGCTTTTCAAAGTTGACTGCTTTCTCTGTTTGTCAGGAGTATCGTATTTCCACAAAGGATTGCGAATTTGGCTTGAACATATAAGTGCCGGGTAGCCACTCTAGACTGGAGTTATCTTCGTCTTCTTTTTTGTATAGCGTGCGGTCTGAGGTGGACCCTGGTCTCGACGAAAGTACGGTCTCTGAGACGGTTCTTCTCCGCTAGCTAGTGCCACCTTTGAAGTCACTTAAATGTGGTATCTTTGTTTTGCAAGGCTAAAGTTTAAAATCCAGGAAAGTGCAGATAATTGAAAACAAAAACGATGCCAAACTTCTTATCGTATCTCTGGAAATTCAAGTCTTTAATTAACCCCCCGATTTGCGTAGCTGATCCTTCGACGTTCGGTACCTTCTTTAGTGTGAATTCGTTCTGTCACGGTACCTGTTGTAGGTCCTCTGTCGCACAGCCCTGTTGACTTACACAAGTCGTGTCACTCTTTCGATCGGCATGAGTCGCTCAATGTCCAACATCGATCGTTTTATTTACGCACAAAAACATCAGCACATGTCCTCCATTTCGATAAACCTAAAAACTCACGCTGCCACCGGTCACCAAACTCCCTACTCCCAAGTAAGACCCACACACCATTCCCACATCGATTCGCGTATGCGCCCGAAAATTGCATCGTCCAACTATGTTTTCTGATGACCACATCAAAAGAGCGTTCAAGGGCTTACCGTCTCCAGTCATCCAGCAGGACCACAGCACCCCGCACCCGCGTCGCCTCCACCCCGGCTGCAGAAGCAACTCATTATGCAAACATGAGCACACACCGGAATTGTGAATGAGGACGACCGCGACGTTCTTCCCTCGAATCCTTCGAATACTCGACGGTGGGGCAACACTCTCTCACAACTACTCTCCGTCTCTACCGCAGCTTTCATTTCTGTATTTCACTCGCAGATTAACTGTTTTGTATCCTGACACTGAGCTTTGGCTGTCAGGTGAGAACTGGCGCTACGCCCGTCCCCGCCCACATCAACGCCCTCACACACTCTCGGGAGCAGCAGCCAGCATCCACCGGCGGAGACCCACTGCAGATGGCTTAGTAACGACACTTTGAGGATTTACCAGGCTGACAGTGTGCAAATACCAACAGGATTACGAGTGGACTTTATCATCTCTCACGTAAATATTTTAATTTTCCTTTTTGGCGCGATCCCCGGGCTCGTCGGGTGTCCCAGTTCCTCGCAGCGAAACGTTCGGCGAGTAATTTCCCATGAAAATTTGATGAATTGCGCCGTTAAGAAAGCTGCCAACCGAACCCCACAGAACGGGCGGCAGGAACGGACGCGCACACATCTAATCTCGCCTATAAAGTGTCCTCTCGCTGGTTATTGTGTATTTATTGCCGGATTCCCTTTCAGTCCTTTTACATTACGACAGCCGAAGTTATTTGTAATAAAGCCATTCGCAGGGTCCACACCGGACCGACCGACGGTGACGACGGTGCACGCAGCATCAGTACCAGCAGCAGCACCGGCACCAGATGGGTGGGATGTTCACTGCCGAGGAGTGTGGGCTTCCTTGAGAGTCCGACGGGTGTTAGGTTATTTTATTGCCTCTCTATCAGTGGAGTCATGTCCAGTATGGATGGGTCATACATTCATTCATGTGGCAATCTCCAGTCGTATCTTACTGAACCACTAATGCTACCGCATGCACACTCAGGACATTGGCCGGTGGACACCGAAACACCGGGACCAAAGACGACACGAGGGTGGCACAGCACACTGTCCTCCGCCACCCTCGTACACCCCATACACCGAAATCGAAATCACAATAAAAATTGTTAAGATACAAATATTGTATCTATTCCCAGTGAGAAATGATTACAACGACGATGAAGAGCATGTGTGGGAAGGGTCTGATAATGGGGCCCTGATGCTGCTGCAGTGTTGCTGTGTGGGTTTTTTGGTTCGGTTTTCGATTGCACTGACACTCTGAGTTTGAATGTACTTTTTCTTCAGAGGAAGCTGCTCCTTGACGTTCTGAGGGAGCAGTTCTACATCGCAATGTTGGTCTTTTCGAGGACTGCAAGCCTGATGCCGCAAGAGTGGGAAAACGTCCACGCAAATAACCCTGTTCTTACTTACTTACTTAAGGTGGCGCTACAGTCCGGGGTGGACCTGGGCCTCAACCAACAAGCGTCTCCAGCCAGCTCGATCTTTAGCTAGCTGTCTCCAGTTTCGCACGCATAGTTGGTTGAGGTCCCTTTCCACTTGCGTGCGCCACCTGAGTCGCGGTCTTCCTCTACTGCGCCGTCCCTCGGGGGTGGATTCGAAGACTTTTCGGGCCGGAGCATTGGTTTCCATCCGCTCTACATGACCTAGCCATCTCAATCGTTGGATCTTCACTCTTCTGGCTAAGTCGATGTCGCTGAACAGCCCGTATAGTTCGTCGTTGTATCTCCTCCTCCACTCACCATCTATGCAGACGGGACCGAAAATCACCCGAAGAATTTTCCTCTCGAAGCAACCAAGGGCTGCTTCATCCGCTTTTGACAGAGTCCATGCATCCGCGCCATAAAGCAGGACTGGGACGATTAAGGTCTTGTAAAGCGTTACCTTGGTTGTTCGAGAGAGGGCTTTGTTTACCAATTGCTTTCTTAGCCCAAAGAAGCAGCGATTGGCAAGAGTTATTCTTCGTTTGATTTCAGCGCTAGTGTCGTTTTCTGAGCAAATAACCCTGTTGCGTGTGAATAATCTGATGGTACTCCTTCGACAATGGAATAACTTAGGTTGGGTTAGATAAGGTTAAAGTGGCTGACTGCGGTAAGAGAAGACAACAGCCACACTTAGCTCAGCGTAGGCTTCTTGTGCTAAGAATGTATTAGACCGCGAACCAGTTTGTGGTTTTGATGAAGCGAAGAAGACCACTCTCACTTTGTTTAGTTCAACCAAGTAATTAAAGTGGTAGGCTTCCGGAAGTCTGTATTATCTACGGGATGAGGAAGTGTACACTGCTGTCTTCACCATCCTTGTTTCTAAAACTCCTTCAGAAGTCGATGTAGGTGATGTCTATTCTAGAGGCGTGAGTTCCAATGCTTTTTAATGAACTCAATGAAGGCTCTAAGGTCGTGCCTGTTCATATTGATCATACCCGTTTAGTGTAGGCCAGAGTATGTTTGGTTTGATGGCCAGTATGGGAATATATTTCTGCTTCTTTGTACAGCAGAGCGGCCGACTAAATCATGCCTAATATCAACCTTCAACCACTAAAGTGCAAACGCCCTTAACTTCGTTAATAGCCGAGCGATAATTCCCCTTGATATTGAGTACAAGAACCTCTCTACCATTTTGTATGGGCGCCTGAAGTCCTTTATACAATCTAAACAATCTGATTGATGGCTTTACTCGATAATGAAGTCCATAATGGATTAGGTTCTCACAAAACGACGTATCATGGAATTGACAAAATAGTACAAATTGACAACCAGGACAGCGAGACAGTCATGCCACATTCCTACCAAGTTCATTATGCTATGTAGGATGACTAGAGCCAGATAAGAGACGAACTAATCGTGACCAAATTCAAAAGAAGGTTTTATACAAGCCAACGCGTTGTCCTTTCACTTTTTCAACATCATTCTGAAGAAGATCGTGCAAAACTCACACTCTGTCACAAGAGGCTCGAGCTTTTAGAAGTCCCGAGCAACTGTTAGCATACGCGGATGATATTGACATGATTGGAAGAACAAAGCGAGCCGTCAATGAATCGTGGTACTGAGACAGAAGTGGCTATAATGGGTCCGCCGCAGAACGACTGTAATCGGAAAAAGTGTATACAACGCCGACACGACATATTTTAACAATTCATCAGAAATCGACTTCTCTCTAAGGCGTGTGTCCAATTAAAGAAAGAATTGAGTCCAGGAACATACTGGAAGCCATCCAGTTACTCGACTTGTTTTTCAGAGTTTCAACGCCCCATCTCGTCCGACGCTTCAATCAATCGCTCCAATTTCGTATATTTTCTCTATTTGGCGCTACAGCCACAGCCACGTCTTTAACCAGCTGGTTGAGGTCGTCTTCTACTAGTGCGCGCGCCATCTTGATTTGTTTCTTGTCCCAAGGGCCAGCAGCGATTTACAATGTGATCCCATCGCGAGCAAAAACAGGTCCAAGTAAGGCTTTGAATTTAAAAATATCAATAATAAGTGTATGGAGTCACTTTGAGGTACAAGCAAACAATTTGCCACTGTCGTCCGCTCGTCGCTTTGAGCTGAACTTGCCATGCGATGAAGGGTCAATGAACCCAGACTTTGATTGGGCACATCGTCGTTCTGCGAATATCAGAGCACTTGAGGTGAAGCAGAGAGTTTCAATTATTCAATACGGACCGCCCTTCAACTAGTCAGCGCTGGCATCATCGATAATTGAACAGATAAGGCAGTTTAAAAAAGTGCCACGCCAACGGTTTTGGACAGCCGAATACCGCAATGGTCAGATATTAGTTTGAGATAGTCACGGAATTCGTCTGTGTCGGCGCCCAAGTGCAATCAGTACGGAGATGAAACTCCTTTTGGGTTCAAGAGGGAATTGAATCAGAGTGGGAAAGGATCTATCTCTCGAAGGATCAAGCTGACTTATAGTAGCATATGCCATTGATAACTCCACACCTGCTGTACGCTATGGGGACATTCGCTTATCTCAAAAGTGGATAAAGAAGAAGTTCTAGATGTCTTTCACAGAAAAAATATAATATGGGCGGCGCAACAGCCCGTAGGGGGCCAGGGCCTAGCTCCTCAGCAACCACTCGTGTTCTAAGTGCTATTGTTCTCACACGAGTGGAAGGGACCTACAGTTTTTATGCCGACTCCGAACGGCCAAGTTTGAGAAGCTTTTTCTAGACCGGAAATACTCATCTCAGAAATACTCGCTCAGAGCTGGAATCGAACCTACGACGTCCAGGTTGGGGTCGACGCACATACCCACAACGCCACGGGCCACCACAGAAAATATCTGCGGTCACTCTTTGGTATTGTAGGCATTGACGCCATCTGAAGCGGAAGACTTAAACACGATTTGTATGCACTGTACAGTGGCATGACCCAAAACAGACGACTACCGCTCCAAGATCAAAGGTGGCTACGCCATGTAGAGCGCAAGGACAACTTAGTTGCCAACAGTCTTCAACTTTGATGGTTTGGGACAACAGAGGACGTATTCCTGACGCACACGATTGGAAAAAAAAGCTCTGTCAGCTTGCCGTGCAGACATAATTAGTTGCAGTTAGACAGAGATCGAGCTAGCTAGAGAGGATAAGTGGGTGTGGCCGAGGTATACCCGGAACTGTGGAACCGCATATAGGGAGGTGAAGAGAGAATATTATATGTAGCTGCCCTGAGTATGCACTTAGCTCTAAGCTAATAAGCCAGGTTGTCCTATGTCGTCTGTGAATTCATGATCCTCTAGTTGAAAGAATAGCAATTCTTCCGCCCATAATGTGGGCATGATTTGCTGTTGATTATTCATCTACAACACTTGGTGCAGTCTTAACAGACTCGTCCGCATCAGAATGAGCATCAGACTCTTTAGCCTGTCCTTGAGAAGTGCAATGCATACTTCTGAATCGTTGCAGCCAATTGGTCTCAAAGCTCGACATCCAATTCTTTTTCAATTCGAAGCGAATGTCTGATCTAAATCTCAGCTGAAATATTTTCCAGTGAAATTAACTATTTTTCTAAGCATTCACTTCGTGTTTTGTTTTAAAATATTTTATAACTTGCTCTGTGGTTCAAGATCCAAGTTAAAGGGTATTTTGGCAATATTTCAATGGACTCCCTTACTTTTTGACCACCAAAGATAGAAGATCATTCCCCGATTGGTGTCCTTTTTCATTTGTCGACCACCAGCCACTTTCAACAGCGAAGTACAATTCCCGTCCCAATCGGCAACACTCCGCACCTCATCGACAACACTCACCAATGACCGCCGCCGCATCATCTCAACTTTCCCTTGACCATCCCAAGCAGCCACCGAACAAAGTCATTTCGAGCAACAAAAGAAAAAAAAAAAACGAAACCCCAGCGCACATATGGCCACAAGTGAGAACAAACCATCACCAACCTCCTGTGTAGCGGGTAAATGGCAACAGCAACAACAACAATAAGAACCGATTAGATGCAGTTGTTTACGATCCAGGATTTATCCGGGAGACGAGCAAAAAAAAAAACACAACAGGACCACCCCATCTCTTCCAATCGGAAATAAAGTAGACATTACGATGATATCCTTCGGGTCATATCGCATGGGGACATCGCTCGCGCACGCCGCCGCCAGAAGCAAATCCGAAAACGGAAGCCTGGACACTCTAGGAGATGGACAAACGTGTCTCATATAAAGTATTACACTTGCAATTACCGAAAATGTGATATCCCCGAGAAATGGGTGGGCGGGCCTGGTCACCAGGGGCCGGGGTGGGTCAGAGTGTCCCCGGGACTGGCCAACAGAGTGAAAAAATTTATGGCTAATAAGGAAAAGGATTTAGGGGGCATTCTGTGGGCGAGACTCACTGCCTGCGTGTGTGTGGCAATAAGTCAGTGAAAGGATTGCCTTTCTGTTTATTACCCGAGATTAGCTTGTTTACGGTCTAATCCTCGAGACGAGTCCCCATCCAATCAGCCATTACGCCGAACTGCTGTGGGTGTCCAGGGCGAGCGACACATCTGCATCTCGTCCAGTGCACTTGACATTCATCTGCGTTGTCCAACACCGAGTCTTCCTTCCTTCCGCACACACATCCTGCCGCAGGAAAAGTGATTGCCGAAAACTAAAACGCGCTCGGAACACACTACATCACCGCCATGCCAGCCTCCTTCCGGATCACTTTAAACCGTGCGTCGTCGTTGCCGTCGTCGTCGTCATCGTGTGTGCCCTTGTCAGTGCGTGGTCCTTGTTGAATCGCCTGCACCCCGAGTGTGTGCCGGCGTGGGTGGCTTGTGCAAATATTTATCCTGTAAGCGTTCATCCGGAAGAGCACAAGGCAACGAACAAACGATGTGTTGGCATTCGGATTATCCATGGCGTGTTTAGGGACTCCGGAGTTTATGATGAATTTATGTTGTTCAGCATCCGCGTCGTCCTTGTTGCGGTGTCTGTCTGCCGGCTGAGACGGGTCCTTAACTGAGTGAATAACTGACAACGGCACAACGGAACGCGCACGGAACAGTTCGTTTAGTGGCAATTGTTGATGTCGACAATGGGCTGGTGACGGGATTGGTGCGTGCCGTGCTTTTGTTCCACCCTCGTCCTTGCATATCCATTCTGGCCGCAGAATGACTTAATGGTTTTGTAATTTGTCATCTCGAACATGGGTGGTGGGTGGTGGGCCCCGTCTGCCAGCGCTACCGATGTGTCATCATCATTTTCAAACTTACATCCTGCGACATCTAACCAACCGAACCAACCCCCACCCACCACGCTGACATGAAACTATGCCGAGTTGAATTCGTGTCGTTGCGACTGGTATCTCCGCCGGATGAGGGATTAGAACGATTTATATCACCGGGAGCGGGATCCTTAAACGCCTCTAATGGATGGGCGGACGTGTGTGTGTGTCGGTGTGGTGGGGGCGCAAATTAATTTATAGGGTTCGTTAAGTAGGTGCTATTTGAGGGAGATGTGATTTTTCCGCTGCCAAACGGAATGATTCGAGGCGTCGAGCACGATGATGAGGTGCCATCAATTATTCACGAAAGGATGTTGTGCGGTCGTTGGTGCTGGTTGCTGGTGAATGGGGTTAATTTTCGCTTAAGTAATGGATTTATGAACTCACTGAAGGACTGCGGTCATTATTCAGTGAAGACGGTTACGACTTGATGCGGGTGGGGTTGTTGAGACCTGTTGCGTGGCTGATGAGAAGTTCATCAAGAAAAGAATCCCAGTCCACATCGTGGTCAAAGCAGAGTCTCGATGGAGGGGGCAAGAAAGCAATTCCATTGGAAAACTACCCCCAAACTTGGTACAACTACTGAATGTCCAATTGGCACAGGATTCCATCGTATTACACTTCTTTATGTTGATTCCTTCCGCAAAAGCCCGTCATAAAACACCGAGGTTAGATGCTGTAAATGTCCTCCCTTATCTGGGCATCCTTGATCCCCCAAGGAATGCGATGCCACTCCTCTGTGCACCCGCACTAAGAGACACCAACCCTTTTCTTCTTCTTTTTTCGTTTGTTTTCCTGGACACACACACACTAGCATTGTGCCCTTCTCGGTCTCATTTCGATTTCGTCTCTCTCTCATCTGCGATCAGAAGTTATGGTGCAGTCTTTAGAGATAGCAAAGGACCAAAAGGACACACACTAAAATATTTGCGCCATCTTTTCAAAATACCACCCTTGCCCCATGCGACGTCCAGCTGGATTTCGGCCAACAGAGTCGCCCTCCACCGCCCACCGCCCACGTACCGTCTCGTAAATAGGCATCTTTGTGTCACTGAGTGTCCACCCACACCCCCTCCCACCCATCGAGTCCAGGTAGCCGAATGGACATAAAAATCTAACCGGAACATATGATGTCCGTCCGATGAATATCTTAATACGTTTTAGATCCCTCTCCGATCCCAGTCGAGTTTACGATTCTCCTCAGCGGCGAGAGCCACTTGGTCGATTGGGAGGGTGCTGGTGGCGCTGCTGGGGGGTGGATGGTTGTCACCATAAAAATCCCTAATATACGGGACAATCGGTAATTGTAACACAAACACACACCAGTGCACAGGTGGACAAGATATGCGATACAATTTGTCCACTCGCCAGAGCGCCGGGCGAGTGGTCGCCTTGTGAGGAGTGAACACGGGAAATCATTCGAAATAAATTCCACAGTTATGCATATGTGATAGTGATTTCATCTTGGACACTACGTGAGTTGATTATCCGATGACGCGTGGTGGGCGATCGGATCCTTTCGCAGGACACTGGCACTAAAGTGTCCCTGTTGATGGAACTTTCGCTGTCAGGATTTTTATTGTCTCTCGGTGTGTGTGAGTGTGTGTGGGAGGATGGAGGGTGAGTTCGGTCATTTCATTTCGGAATTCTAAACAACAGAATCGCTTAGTTTTTACTCCCTCACACAGAGAGAGCAATTCAACACGCTCTGGGATTCAGCAGCGAATACTGAATTAAGTTCTTTGGTTTATTCATGGCGGTTGCGGGACGAAACTAATTTGAATAAGGACGAGCCCCGATGAAACAGAAAATTCCATTTATTTCAAATTGCTTGTAATTTTCATTCGTAATGTGGACAAATCTGTGTCCTGGGGTGTGTGAAGCGCAGAATTGAGCGGATGGTGAATGGGTGAGTGTTTTTTTGTTTGCGTTCGTGATGTGATCGGGTTCGAAACGAGCTTGCTGCTTAGGGTGACAATCTGGAATCTATCGTGTGTGAAGGCAGAAGGCGGTCTGGGGATAGGAGATGACTCGGGATGACTTCCACGGTCCTTGCAGTCAAACTGTATTTTGACTTCTGGTTCTGTCTGAAACTAAACTTCTGACTCGAAGGACCAAAGTCATGCTCTACAAAACCCTTAGCCTGCCAGTCCTACTTTATGGAGCCGAAAGCTGGGCATTAAGTAAGGCTGCAGAGCTGATTCTTGGTGCCTTCAAAGGAAAAGTTCTACGTCGGAAAAAAATGTCTTGTCTGCGAGGAAGGCGAATGGAGGAGAAGACACAACCATGAACTTTACGAGCTGTACAAGGATGTGGATGTAGTTCGGAAGGCAAAAAACCGTGACTACACTGGCTCGGTCACAAGAGGCGCATGGACAACAACGCTCCAGCAAAGAGGGTCTTCGAATCCGAGCCTCCTGGTTCGACAAGGAGAGGAAGACCGAACCTCCGGTAAAAAGTCCAAGTCATCGCGGATGTAAGACAGCTTGGCCTTGATGACTGGAAGCAGCGTGCCCAGGACCGTCACCGATGGAAGGCAGCAATTGCTCAGGCTCCGACCCTTCATGGTTCGTCTGCCTGATAAGTAAGTAAGTCTCTGTGAATCTATTGACTCTTCGCCTCTAAGAAATCATTCCGTTTCGTGGGCACTGTCCTTGCAGTTCCTCTTGTCTTCTTCCAGTGCCTGCTGACTTCCTTAATGTCTCCGATTCTCCGCCTTCAAACACAAAAACACCCCTTAGTGCGTTCCACCTCAAATCTTCACTCCGTTTCTAAGCCTAACACCCATCCAATCGCCCTTCGGCAGCAAATTAGAGAAACTCCATCGCTTTCGGATCCATTCCCATGGATAGCCCATAACGCACGGCCCCCATTTGCAGAGATTATCCATCCAATCCCGCATTAAAACCCAAGGTGTCTCCCGTATCAGGCCACGAATCTCCAGTGTCCCCTCAATCAGTCTGCCAGGCTTGTGGCCACTCAACATCGACAGTGATTAGATCCGCTTTGAGTGCAAAAACAATCACAGAATCGCATTACCAGCCCACCCCAGTCCCCAGTCGAACTGATCCAATCTCAGTATCTCATTCCCGAGCAAAGCGAAAACAAAAAATTCCTAAACAACCCAACGGTCGCTGGCGAATTCGAATCCACGCAATCATTCCTGGTGCTCGCATTTCGAATTCATCGGAGGACGATCCTGCTGCTGGTCATCGCCATCATTGTCCGGGTCCTCGTTTGGGGGCCAAATCACATGCAGATTAGTTCCAATTCGGAATATTTCCTCCCGCCCCACCCCTCCGCCGAAAATCCAATCGAAAACGAAATATCTGTGCGTCATCGTCCCTGGGAACGTTCCATTATTTCTGTTTAGCGTGTCCAGGATTGCCAGTGGCCGGCGCAACGGTGGCTCTCCGGCTGGGGATCCTGATTCAGCCGTATTTCTAAAACGCAAACACAGGACAATTGCCACGGCCGACTACGACGACGACAACGACAACGACAACAACGACGAGAGATAGATCCGCAAATCCACATCAAATGGTTATATTATGATGCGACGGGCACTGGACACGGCAACGGCCGGTGGGTGGGCGTTCGATTTGCGAGCATATGGCCGTTCGAGCGTTCGGAGGTGGTGATTGGTGATTTGGAGATTGCGAGTGAGATTATTGTCTTTCCCTGGTGCTGCGCTCCTGGACGGGGATTCAGTGTTACAGTGTGACCGGTGTGTTGTGTGGTGTCGTGTGCAGATTTACAACACACCAGTGAGCGACGGACAATCGTGGATCGAATACGGTGTCGTGGAATGAGTGTGTGGGAGAGGAAGGGGGCTTTTACGATGCGGAGCAGATGGGAATTTCGTTTCATTTTCGTGTGGAGACACAGTGGAGCCCTAGCGGCGACTGAGAAGCTTGCTCAGGATGTCAGCTGTTGAAATGGAAAAGTTCTGGACGTAAACGAGGTCTGAAATGAAATAGGTCGGCCTCGGCATTAAGTGGACACTAGCTACTGTCCAGAAATAGCTTCGCCGAAGCATTAAGTGGACACTAGCTACTGTCCAGAAAGTGCTTCGCCGAAGCATTAAGTGGACACTAGCTACTGTCCAGAAATAGCTTCGCCGAAGCATTAAGTGGACACTAGCTACTGTCCAGAAAGTGCTTCGCCGAAGCATTAAGTGGACACTAGCTACTGTCCAGAAAGTGCTTCGCCGAAGCATTAAGTGGACACTAGCTACTGTCCAGAAATAGCTTCGCCGAAGCATTAAGTGGACACTAGCTACTGTCCAGAAAGTGCTTCGCCGAAGCATTAAGTGGACACTAGCTACTGTCCAGAAATAGCTTCGCCGAAGCATTAAGTGGACACTAGCTACTGTCCAGAAAGTGCTTCGCCGAAGCGTTAAGTGGACACTAGCTACTGTCCACAAAGTGCTTCGCCGAAGCATTAAGTGGACACTAGCTACTGTCCAGAAAGTGCTTCGCCGAAGCATTAAGTGGACACTAGCTACTGTCCATAAAGTGCTTCGCCGAAGCATTAAGTGGACACTAGCTACTGTCCATAAAGTGCTTCGCCGAAGCGTTAAGTGGACACTAGCTACTGTCCACAAAGTGCTTCGCCGAAGCATTAAGTGGACACTAGCTACTGTCCAGAAAGTGCTTCGCCGAAGCGTTAAGTGGACACTAGCTACTGTCCACAAAGTGCTTCGCCGAAGCGTTAAGTGGACACTAGCTACTGTCCACAAAGTGCTTCGCCGAAGCATTAAGTGGACACTAGCTACTGTCCAGAAAGTGCTTCGCCGAAGCATTAAGTGGACACTAGCTACTGTCCAGAAATAGCTTCGCGAAGCATTAAGTGGACAATAGCTACTGTCCAGAAATCGCTTCGCCGAAGCATTAAGTGGACACTAGCTACTGTCCAGAAAGTGCTACTGTCCAGAAATAGCTTCACCGAAGCATTAAGTGGACACTAGCTACTGTCCAGAAAGGGCTTCACCGAAGCATTAAGTGGACACTAGCTACTGTCCAGAAAGTCCTTCGCCGGAGCATTAAGTGGACACTAGCTACTGTCCAGAAAGTCCTTCGCCGAAGCATTAAGTGGACACTAGCTACTGTCCAGAAAGTGCTGCGCCGAAGCATTAAGTGGACACTAGCTACTGTCCAGAAAGGGCTTCACCGAAGCATTAAGTGGACACTAGCTACTGTCCAGAAAGTCCTTCGCCGGAGCATTAAGTGGACACTAGCTACTGTCCAGAAAGTCCTTCGCCGAAGCATTAAGTGGACACTAGCTACTGTCCAGAAAGTCCTTCGCCGAAGCATTAAGTGGACACTGCCTACTGTCCAGAAAGGGCTTCACCGAAGCATTAAGTGGACAATAGCTACTGTCCAGAAAGTGCTGCGCCGAAGCATTAAGTGGACACTAGCTACTGTCCAGAAAGGGCTTCACCGAAGCATTAAGTGGACACTAGCTACTGTCCAGAAAGTCCTTCGCCGGAGCATTAAGTGGACACTAGCTACTGTCCAGAAAGTCCTTCGCCGAAGCTTTAAGTGGACACTAGCTACTGTCCAGAAAGTGCTTCGCCGAAGCGTTAAGTGGACCCTAGCTACTGTCCACAAAGTGCTTCGCCGAAGCGTTAAGTGGACACTAGCTACTGTCCACAAAGTGCTTCGCCGAAGCATTAAGTGGACACTAGCTACTGTCCAGAAATAGCTTCGCGAAGCATTAAGTGGACAATAGCTACTGTCCAGAAATCGCTTCGCCGAAGCATTAAGTGGACACTAGCTACTGTCCAGAAAGTGCTACTGTCCAGAAATAGCTTCGCCGAAGCATTAAGTGGACACTAGCTACTGTCCAGAAAGTCCTTCGCCGAAGCATTAAGTGGACACTGCCTACTGTCCAGAAAGTGCTGCGCCGAAGCATTAAGTGGACACTAGCTACTGTCCAGAAAGGGCTTCACCGAAGCATTAAGTGGACACTAGCTACTGTCCAGAAAGTCCTTCGCCGGAGCATTAAGTGGACACTAGCTACTGTCCAGAAAGTCCTTCGCCGAAGCATTAAGTGGACACTAGCTACTGTCCAGAAAGTGCTTCGCCGAAGCATTTAGTGGACACTAGCTTCTGTCCAGAAAGTGCTTCGCCGAAGCATTAAGTGGACACTGCCTACTGTCCATAAAGTGCTTCGCCGAAGCATTTAGTGGACACTAGCTACTGTCCAGAAAGTGCTTCGCCGAAGCATTAAGTGGACACTAGCTACTGTCCAGAAAGTGCTTCGCCGAAGTATTAAGTGGACACTGGCTACTGTCCAGTAAGTCCTTCGCCGAAGCATTAAGTAGACACTAGCTACTGTCCAGAAAGTCCTTCGCCGAAGCATTAAGTGGACACTAGCTACTGTCCAGAAAGTGCTTCGCCGAAGCATTAAGTGGACACTAGCTACTGTCCAGAAAGTCCTTCGCCGAAGCATTAAGTGGACACTAGCTACTGTCCAGAAAGTGCTTCGCCGAAGCATTAAGTGGACACTAGCTACTGTCCAGAAAGTGCTTCGCCGAAGCATTTAGTGGACACTAGCTACTGTCCAGAAAGTGCTTCGCCGAAGCATTAAGTGGACACTAGCTACTGTCCAGAAAGTCCTTCGCCGAAGCATTAAGTGGACACTAGCTACTGTCCAGAAAGTGCTTCGCCGAAGCATTAAGTGGACATTAGCTACTGTCCAGAAAGTGCTTCGCCGAAGCATTAAGTGGACACTAGCTACTGTCCAGAAAGTGCTTCGCCGAAGCATTAAGTGGACACTAGCTACTGTCCAGAAAGTGCTTCGCCGAAGCATTAAGTGGACACTAGCTACTGTCCAGAAAGTGCTTCGCCGAAGCATTAAGTGGACACTAGCTACTGTCCAGAAAGTGCTTCGCCGAAGCATTAAGTGGACACTAGCTACTGTCCAGAAATAGCTTCGCGAAGCATTAAGTGGACAATAGCTACTGTCCAGAAATCGCTTCGCCGAAGCATTAAGTGGACACTAGCTACTGTCCAGAAAGTGCTACTGTCCAGAAATAGCTTCGCCGAAGCATTAAGTGGACACTAGCTACTGTCCAGAAAGTGCTTCGCCGAAGCATTAAGTGGACACTAGCTACTGTCCAGAAAGTGCTTCGCCGAAGCATTAAGTGGACACTAGCTACTGTCCAGAAAGTGCTTCGCCGAAGCATTAAGTGGACACTAGCTACTGTCCAGAAAGTCCTTCGCCGAAGCATTAAGTGGACACTGCCTACTGTCCAGAAAGTGCTGCGCCGAAGCATTAAGTGGACACTAGCTACTGTCCAGAAAGGGCTTCACCGAAGCATTAAGTGGACACTAGCTACTGTCCAGAAAGTGCTTCGCCGAAGCATTAAGTGGACACTAGCTACTGTCCAGAAATAGCTTCGCGAAGCATTAAGTGGACAATAGCTACTGTCCAGAAATCGCTTCGCCGAAGCATTAAGTGGACACTAGCTACTGTCCAGAAAGTGCTACTGTCCAGAAATAGCTTCGCCGAAGCATTAAGTGGACACTAGCTACTGTCCAGAAAGTGCTTCGCCGAAGCATTAAGTGGACACTAGCTACTGTCCAGAAAGTGCTTCGCCGAAGCATTAAGTGGACACTAGCTACTGTCCAGAAAGTCCTTCGCCGAAGCATTAAGTGGACACTGCCTACTGTCCAGAAAGTGCTGCGCCGAAGCATTAAGTGGACACTAGCTACTGTCCAGAAAGGGCTTCACCGAAGCATTAAGTGGACACTAGCTACTGTCCAGAAAGTCCTTCGCCGGAGCATTAAGTGGACACTAGCTACTGTCCAGAAAGTGCTTCGCCGAAGCATTAAGTGGACACTAGCTACTGTCCAGAAATAGCTTCGCGAAGCATTAAGTGGACACTAGCTACTGTCCAGAAAGTGCTTCGCCGAAGCATTAAGTGGACACTAGCTACTGTCCAGAAAGTGCTTCGCCGAAGCATTAAGTGGACACTAGCTACTGTCCAGAAAGTGCTTCGCCGAAGCATTAAGTGGACATTAGCTACTGTCCAGAAAGTGCTTCGCCGAAGCATTAAGTGGACACTGCCTACTGTCCATAAAGTGCTTCGCCGAAGCATTAAGTGGACACTAGCTACTGTCCAGAAAGTGCTTCGCCGAAGCATTAAGTGGACACTAGCTACTGTCCAGAAAGTGCTTCGCCGAAGCATTAAGTGGACACTAGCTACTGTCCAGAAAGTGCTTCGCCGAAGCATTAAGTGGACACTAGCTACTGTCCAGAAAGTGCTTCGCCGATATAATAACTCCATCCTGCCCCTGTTCGGTGCCACTGGCTTCCTATTCGCATTCGAATCGGCATCATTCCCCCGTCTGTTGGACTCCAACTGACCACCTCCGCAGCAAGGCTGGCCACATGAACTTCCAAGGTATCGATGACAGCATCATAACCGAACAGTTTCGAAGCCGTGGTCTGTGTTTCAAAAAGTCGTCAGTCGCGAAATGACCTGGCGACATAAACGTTAAAATCAAAACCACCCTCTTTCAACCCTCCACCACCCCCAGGAGCGGCCAATTGAATGTGTGTTCGCTGATGCAGATCTCTGTCCGTCGGGCAGCATCTGCAAATCCACTTGAAATCGAAACGAAATCACTTCACCGCGAGTGCGGCGGGCTGACACCCCATCCCCTCACCAGTGTTGCGACAACAATAAAACTCGATCAGGACGAGTTATTAATTTATGCCTAGCACCGTCCATGTGGGACATCAGTTCTTTGGGGCAGGGCGGCGGAGCGCACAGATTACGCCGGTGTTTAGCGGGTGGATTTATCCGAAAAATTTTGATTGTGCCTTTAATGCCAATTTATTGCCGGCTGCAACCACCCGGCACCAGCCAGCACAAACAAACCGACAAGGGGATCCTGATTGCATTGCATTCTGTTTTCGGGGGTCAATCACTGGTGTGGTGCGTCGGCTTGCTCTGGTCCTCTGGTGGTGGCCGGTCGTCGTCCGAGTGATTTTCAAATGGTCACCAGGCAGTGATTGGAATAAATGGAATCGCTGCACACGATGGTGTGGTGCGATTAGATACGGCCGGCCCGGCCCGGAGGTGAAGCATAAATTCTCACTGAACCGCTGATTGGTAGAATGAACATGTTTAGCGTTTTCAAATCGCAGCCAATTGAGTGTGTGCGTCGGTTTCAGATGCGAAAGCTTCAAATTGGATTGGAGTGGAGTTTCAGAGAGCGGGTGGGATTGGAGATGGGGATTCGGGGGAATTCTAGATTTTTAAGGCATCGCCGACAGCAATCAACTTCCCCGACTCATTTCGGTGCCCATTGCTGGGAGATAATTGAAATCCCGGGCACAATTCAATTTCAGCCCCCCCACTCACCGCACCGGAAAAAAAAACTATTCCACGTTCAATTTAAATAAATAAAATTCAATCAAGAGACAGAGCGCGAAATAGAAAAGCCACCGTTAAACTGAAGGCCGCTGCCAATTCCATTTCGCACAATTCAATCTCGTTCTGTTCGCGCGTACTCTTCCGGCTTCGGGAAGCCACCCACCCCCTGCTCCCGGCAACAACAACAATGAAACAAATTAAATAAATATTTAATTAATCCAGAGGCAGGCTTGAACTTTATTCCACCGGCTATACCATAAACCAGCTCAAGGAGTACCTTTAATCTTCGCTCCCAACCGTCGCGCCTCACCGTCGACCCTTCACATCAAGGGGCCACAAGTCGCTGCTGCCTGCTATCAAAAATTATTGGACTTCTGGTGGCTGTTGCTTCCACCTCCATCCCCGCGCCACCACACGGGCAGCAGCGCATAGCGCACGCAACAATGAGTGCCACACCGCCGACCGTTTCACGTAAATATTTACAACCACCCAGCCAGCACCGGGTGGAGGCGCAGAAATAAAAGAAGTCACCGGAGTAGCAGTATCCTTGCACCGTCGGTATCCTTGTCTTATCAGCGTTACTCAAATGCGTGGTTAAATGTCGGCCCACGCTGCTGGCTGGTGAGATACACTCGGCAGCCGGCGAAGGATGTTATAAGGTCGCGGAGCACGCAACACAACCTCTGGGACTGAGCGGCGGTAGTATCGTAAAGAATCAGGTCTGTAATGACACACCCGTTTGGCGGATGGAGTTCAGCGGCAACAGTGGTGCGACGGCAGACAGTTGAGGTTACGAAGGAGGGCGAGCAGGCGATTGGTGTGCCACCGGTTTATGGAATCGAATTTATGTACGCGGATGTGTACTATTAGTTTGACTGTCAAAAGGGGGGGAAGGAGGAGAAGGAGGAGGAGAGACTGCGAAGACAAAGGGCCAAGGGACAAAGGACAAGCAGTGTGTGATTTGACTTTTAATCCATGGAAGGCGATGAGATGGTGATTGGAATCCCACGAGATGAGACGATGTCGTCCTAGAACTCTTGCTTGCACTCTTGTTGACACATGCAGGCGCTGCTTTCGAAGGACACCTCTCCGAGCTTGAAACCGGCGTTTATCCAGAGTAAGGGACCACTCTCGGCATTCATTTGGTTGGTGGGCTGGTCAGTAGCCATCGCTAGTGACTTGAGTTGCAGATCCTTCTGAAAGTCCACTTGGATCTGGCTTAGGTTAGGTAAGGTATGTGGGCTGTTGAACCTTAGGCCCGTCACACGTGTCACCCGTTGTGATACCCATGGAGAGTGTGTTCCTGTTTTCTCCTTCCTTATGGCCGGTCCCTCATGTCACACTTCCTGTATGTTCCTTCTCCAACCAGCCGGATGCCTTGACCAGTCTGCAAAGAGACACCAGTGGTACCTCCATGAAATATTCTGCAAGCTTGGCCAACAGAAGCTTGGCCAGTGACAGAGGTAGTGAGGAGTGTCCCGTCTTTCTTCCTCGTCGGCACAGCCCTTGCGGTAAAGTCATAGATAAGTTCAATTTTGTCTTGGCGGTAGTTGCGGTAGAAGGTTATGGCCTGTTATTGCTCCGACGACTGTCTTGAGTGGCGTTCTTCGCATTCCAAGAGTTAGTCGGTTTTTACACTGTTGTACCTGGGTCACAACACTCAAGTGGTCCTTGAGGTGGCTAGGTTTTCCGCCGATCATTTCATTTTTTCCCATTGTCCTATCACTCGCCTTCCTCTTGACATCTGTCAGTGGGTGGTGAATGTTTAGTTTTGCCTGGCTTGGGTCGATTTCGGCACCCTTCCTGGCAAGTTCACCATCTGCCTCGTTGCCGATTATGTCTCACTGAACCGCGACCCATCAAAGAGTAATCGAATGCTACCAGCTGAGAACCTTAAGCAGCTTCGACTTGATCTCCGCCGCACATATTCACCTCTATCATGAATCCCATAGCAATCGAAAATGGGCTACGATGGAGTAGAATCATTATGAGAAGTCTGCTACAAATTTGAAGGTTGCTATCACTGAATACGAATGAAGAGGAAATTTGTATATTTTTTACGACATCGAGTTTGTGATTCCGTTCGGATTTTGTGATACCATTTTATTCCTAGTTCGTGTCGTACCAGTGGATTCTGTGATTCTCGCTTGACTGTCGATAAGAATGGTGATATCAGCCGGTGGTATCTCCAACATTGACATGATTCTGGCAGCTCCTTTAACCGGCAGGACCTCCGCTTGAAAAACACTGCCAAAAATTAGGAATCCTGATGGCCACCAGTGCATGTTTAACAGTTCAAAGTAAATGCTCGCGCCTGTTCCTGTACTCATCTTCGGACTATCTGTATACATTTGGATTGGTATTCCACACCTCCCTTGTTGGGAAATGACATCGAAAGAGTCTATCGAAGTCGAAGTAAGGAAGAGTGTGGTCATCTACAGTACGTAATACATCTAAAATCCTTGCATGTCCAGTGCGGCTTAGGAGTCAGCATTTCGATTGCGTAATCCTGATGGCGCTCTTTGCAGCTGTCATCTCTAGGTGAAAATCTAGTGGACGGAACTTCAGCAGAAGCTTAAAACCTTCCGGTGAAGTTGTGGATATCACGCCTGTGATGTTGCCTGTCACCATGCAAGTCTCTGAATTCTTGTTAGAAGTCTGAAGATGGCGGTCCTTAGAAAGGCGTTCCACCAAACTATGCAGCCATATGTCAAGATTGTACATCCACAGGGTAGTTTTACGGTTGGGCCTCATTTTCTTCCCAAATATTCTGTTGCTCAGATAGAGGGCATAGGCTACTTTCTTGTATGTTTAGGGTCCAGTTGAGGTCCTTGTTCACTATCACCGCTGCAGTGCTTTAATTTTTCAACTTATTACAAATCGAAGGAGATTTGTGCATTCTTTGGTGATGTGATTATCTAGAATCAGAATCGTGGAATTTCTAATTAAGGAGCCAGCTGACTACAGCGGAGCAAGTTGTACGCTAACTTCAAGAAGGATGGACCAAGCCGACCGAAGACATATTTGGACTCTTGTTTGGAAAGGTTGGAATTTTAATGGAGCCAATTCGAGAAGTGATACATTTAGCTTCAGCCCTATAAGAAGGAGAGAGTAGACAACTACTTTGAGAAAAATTATTTCAACCAGATGGAAGCGGTATACAACAACTTCAAGGCAGCCATACTTCAATCACGAGCCAGTGTGGAAAGTAGAACGACTGATAACTCATAAAATGGCATTTCTGCACAAAAAGATGTTTCTGACTAGTCCAGCGATTGGACGATTGGTTGGAGGAAGAGTGTCAAACTCTTTTCATCAAACTTCAAGAGTGGTTAGCTAAGAAGGCCGAAGGTCCATTGCCAGTCACCACAGGCAATATGCAGAAGCTTCACCTAAAGCTTACAAAAAATAACTCCATGACTTAGGTATGCTATCCGTGCTGATACGTAAACAGCCTATGAGCCAAGCAGAAAAGATATTCTACCTAAAGCGAATCTATCTGTAGAAGCAGCGAAGCTAATACAGCATCTCCAGGTCTCTGAAGATAACTACGATTCTGCCTGGTCGACACTGGAACAACGCTATAATAATAAGCGACTACTTCTCTCTTTTCATAAGCAGCTGCTAGGGCAAGTAGCCATCACCGGAGATTCGTTTGGTGCAGTCAGTACAGTCAAGCGCCTGCATAACACCACCAAGGAGTGTCTTCCCGGCATCAGAAATCTAGGAGTGTCAACAGAGGACTGGGATCCACTCCTCATTCAGCTCATTCTTCCTAAAATGGATAAGGAAACACACGCCGACTGCATGAACAGTCTCTTCCCCAACCCCGAGAAATACAGCCGTTTCGCAGGATACTCACGTTTTTAGAAGGTCGTTGTCAAATGTTGGAAGCACTTGGGACCAAGGAGAAATGTTCGCAGAATCGGTCAAAGAAAACCGCGTTAACTTCTATTGTTCCGATTTGTAAGATGCCAAATCATCCCATCTACAAATCATCAGCACATCATCCGCGAATGCCCTTTCTCCCGGAAATCTGAGTTTGTCAAACATTTCATCAATCCCCAACATCACTAGAAAGGGGCATCACGCCTCCTTTTGGGGTGCCCTTTGCAGCGACGACATTGAGAGTTGAATCACTCAGGGCTGCGTTAGTGAGTCAGTCTACTGAACAGACTGATTGTAAAAAGAGGTTGCTCGACATTGGTTCCAACAAGTTCACATTCCCTTGCCTTGCCTTGGTTTCTACATTATTGAAGGCAGCGAGTCACACTCAAAGACCATGCAATCGGGCTTATCACACACAGTAATGCAGTTTCAACGACTTTGCCCATCACATACGCAAGGTGTGCATTTGAACTGCTGTTGTGCGCGATTTTGCCGCGAATCTGAATGCCCAACGATGTAAGGCTTATTGATCAATAGTCTTATGCTGCGCAGTGGCTGGCCTTTCCCGCCTTGAAGATGAAGACTACATTTGACTTCTCTCCATGGGAATGGATCAGACTTAGTCTCGACCTCAAACAAATGACCCCAGTCTTCTGGTGCTCAGTCCTCCTAATGCCTCTGCTGCTTCACATTCATCGCGACACAACCTCAACTCCCACTAGCCCCTACGTCCCCTCCCTCTCAACTCCTAAATACCCCCTAAGTGATCCCCATTCCAGAAACGACGCAGCGAACGCTCTTCCAAATTAATTTCCCACACTTTCGGGCGGAATCTTTCTTAAGGACACGGTGCAGCTTAATGAGCACGCTTCCCTCGACCCACACTCCACACGCTTCACCCACACCAACACAATACTAACAATATTATCCGAAACTTTGAAAATAACAATTTACTATCCTTTTGTCAGGATAATGAGCATCATAAAGAAGCTCAAAGGATACACACGTACGACGTCGTCTACACTATAGTATCCGACCCATCCAAGGAATCGCCCTCCACTCCGGGGTATCTGCCGTCATGTGCAACTGAAGCAGGGTCACCATCCCGATCCCCATCCTCGCGCTGCAATGCTCAGCCAGCCAGGACGATGGATCTGGAATATATGTACAGGAGGCATCCTTGCCAGCAAGTTCCGCTATTCATACGATTAACGTGAGGCGCATATTTTCAGCTAATTTTCTAATTAAAACGGAATTTATGCATTTTTTGGCGAGAGGTCCCTTCCGTTCCCCTGCAGACCCAGGCGAACTATCCAACGCCAATGACATCCCCCCCCCCCCCCCGCCAGAGCAAGGAGGATGTATGACATGAGGCGGCGGCGGCGGCGGTAAGAGGCCGACACATGCTGATGCAAGGCTGCAAGGAGCGGAGCATCGTGCGCACACCCAGCACCGGCAGTGAGAGAGACGACGAACCCACTTCAGCGCATCACAGCTTGGAATGATGTCGCGAGTCCTTTTTCCACGGCAGGGAGGGGAGGGGAGCATAGAGGGAAGCAAAAAAAAGATGCATGCATGCACATGAGGCAGCATTTTGAATGAATGTCCCAGGATCACCTCGCCTCGGGGTAATTAAGGCGGATGCCGGGTTGCGGCCCACTCCACGCGGTTCCATCAACCGCGCACTAGCAGGTGTAATTACACGGTTAGCAGTGGTGATGGGAGCGAGGCGATAAGCTCTCGCATGCATACAAAATTTTCGGGAAATGTGCTATTACGAGGGAGGGGCGCGTGCTAAACGCATACATCTGAGAGATTTGCTACTTTTGCTGCTCCGGCTGGTGCTGGTGGTACTCCTGCTGCCGCTGCTGCTGCTGCGGTTGTCAGACGGCGGACGTGTGAAACGATCCTTCGACTTGGCAAAACTAAAACAATGAGAACGTAATGTGCGAGGTAATCACTTTAACCGCAAGGTACACAAAAGTCGCATACTGGATACATTTCAGCGGAGTAAGTAGGTTGCATGAGCGGGGCGGGCTGGTGGACTATGTCATATTCACAAAGTGCATGGCAATTCAAAATTTCATAATGAGTGCGGTTTAGCTTGGGATTTTGGGAAATTTTTGCAAGCCACCCTCTTAGACACTCTCTCCCCCGCGTGGTGGATATAATTTCCAGGCGATTGTCTTCCCATTCACTTGACGACACACCCTTTGGGTCCAATTAAGACCGGAGATCATTCGCATAAGTGGAATCCTATTCAAAGTGCGCCCCATTATCCTCGCCAGGCAATAGCGTTCGCTTGAAACAAACGCCACCCTCCCTCCACTCGTCACTCACTGTGACATCTTTACAATCCAATTTCTTGACACACTCCTTGAGCAGTCACACACCGTCTTCGCCCTTAACTGGCGTCAAATTTAAATGTCATCCCGCAGGCAAACACGAAACCGAGGCAAGACGAAAAAAAGTGGGTCCTCACCTTGGGCCTATCCAACAGCAGCACGATGGTTCCCAATTCGAATTAGCATAGCAAACTACCCCCGCAGGGTGTGCGGGTTCTTGTGGCGAAATACCTGTTTCGGGCATTAGCGTAAAAATAAACTGACGTTTAATTGAAGCCACATCTCAGTGGCGGCGTCGGCTCTCGTGCCAGGGCACAACAATTTCAGCGGCGCCGCCAACACCAAGGTATTCTGGGACCAACTTTATTTGACGTCATAATCGTTTTTCATTTCAATGGATTCGCTTGAAATCCTCCCTCGCCCCCCTACCTTTTAAAGGCCTACCGCAGGCCAAAGGGTACGGCACTGTGTGTGCGCGCTCGGTCGCTTTGTTCCAGATAAACGATGTCCTTTGCATTAGAATGTTTGATTTTAGCCAGCTCTCCGTGGCGGCCGCGCCATCCCATAACATCATTCTTCCATCAAACTGCCACCAGGGCGAAGATTGCCGAGCATTTTCTGGTCCTTCGAGCCAAATTTCATTTCAAACTAGCGCCGTGTACCATAGAGCGCCCGCCTCCGTGCGGCGCTCCGGAAGAAGAGGACGAAGATAACATTTGCATATTATGTTAATTGGCCGGCATAAATATGTCAGGACAATTCAAAACAGACACAAGGATAATGGCACCATCTCTCCTCCCGTGTGCGGCGCTTCGGCGACACACTTTTGAACACAACCCGCCGTGTCGCGTGAGAACGGTGTAAATTCGAAAACAAAAGTGGGCAACTGTGACATCGCGCCTGAAGCGTGTAATTGAGAATAATTGTCGTGCGGCCCCCGCTCCGGCACTGCGCTCACCTCTCGAATCAATTCAAATTATTCTTGAGTGTGTCCTGGGATTAACTCAACAATCCGGAAAAACGGGACTCAATCATGGAAGACGAGTGGTGGCCGTGGCCATCCCATAAAATCATAGTCCACCGCAATGAATATTAATGAGCAGTCATCACCGTTGGTACACGCATCCGATGGAGCAGTGCCGGTGGAGGTCGAGCTGGAAAGGTAAACCGAGCGAACAAGGACATAAATCAACCCTTTTTAGTGGAGGCCTCTCTGCTGAGGAGGACTCCGTCTGTGATGGAGGTAAACTATTACAGCAACTATTACGACATGGGTTGGCTGATGATGGTGGGGGCTGGTGCCCTTCAGGGTGCGTACTGCCTGCTTAATGAGAAGATCATTTTTCCTCCTCGCCTTAACAGTCTGGTGGAGATGTTGAGGGACACTGAGGGTAACTGAGGGAGAACGCATTTTGGTCGGAGAGATGGTTTTTGGTCCTCCGAGCCGTATTGGCAAAAGCTTCTCAATCGTCGAAGAAATGGATGAGTCCTGGATGACACTGCATTTGATGCTGGAGGAGGAGGACTGATCATCAAAACAATGCTGCCGCATATTTAGTTGAAAATAATATTTTTGGTCCTTCGAGCCGCATTTGCAAATACATTCAAACCCTCGAAGACATAGATGAGTCTTGAACGGCAGTCTGCACTTGATATCAGTTTATGAACTACTGGAGGAGAGATGTTGGTCTTCAAGGGAAGGCTGGTTTTTTGGTAGAAAATTGTTTGGTCCTTTGAGCCGCATTGACAAAAACTTTTGAATCTTCGAAGAAATGGATGGGTCCTGTGCGACACTGCAATTGATGCTGGAGAAGGGTATGGCAACAAGGAACTGTTGCTCCATGTTTTAATGAAAACTATTTTTTGTTGGTCCTTCGAGCCGCATCAGCAAATGATTTCGAATCTTTGACGAAATTGATGAGTCTGAGCGGGCAGTTTACAATTGATGTGAGTTTGTTGACTGCTGGTGGAGGAATGTTGATCCTCAAGGAAAGTCGAAACATTTTGTTTAGTCCTTCGAGCCGCATTCTTCTCCTTCTTCTTCTTCTTCTTGTGGCGCTACAGTTTGGGGTGAACCTGGGCCTCGGTCAACAAACCTCTTCAGCTGGCACGATCCTTAGCCAGCTGCCTCCAATTTCGCACGCCAAGTTGGTTGAGGTCCTTCTCCACTTGAGTGCGCCATCGGGTTCGTGGTCGTCCTCTATTGCGTTGTCCCACTGGTTCGGAGTCGAAGACTCTTCGGGCTGGAGCAGTGTTGTCCATGCGCTCAACATGGCCTAGCCATCTTAGGCGTTGAAACCGCAGACGCCTGACTAGACTCATGTCGCTGTACAGCCCGTACAGTTCGTGGTTGAATCTTCTTCTCCAGGAACCTTCAACGCAAACAGGACCAAAGATACTGTCGAAGAGACCAAGTGCGCTCTTGAGATAGTCCAAGCTTCCGCCTCATACAGCAGGACAGGGATGATCAAGGTCTTATATAATGTGAGCTTGGTCTTTCGGGAGAAGGCTCTACTACTCAATTGCCTCTTGAGCCCAAAGAAACAGCGGTTGGCAAAAGTTAGTCTGCGTTTGTTCTCGGTACTGATGTTGTTCGTCCTATTAACTTGGGAGCCAAGGTAGATGAAGTCCTTTACTACCTCGAAGTTGTAGCTGCCTAGGGTGACGTTCTGAACGAGTCGTCGATGTTGTGTGGCCTTTCTTGATGACAGCATATACTTTGTTTTGCCCTCATTCACCGCTAAACCCATTTTTGCCGCCTCCGTTTCAATACAAGCAAACGCTTCATTGACGGCTCGTTGAGTTCGGCCAATCACGTCAATGTCGTCCGCGTATGCTAGACTTCTGGATGATCGTGCCTCTAGTGTTGGCGTGTGGGTTTTGCACGATCTTCTCCAGGACGATGTTGAAGAAATCACATGACAGCGCGTCGCCTTGCCTAAAACCTTTTTTGACATTGAAGGTCTCGGTGAGTTCGTTACCGACCTTGATGGAGCAGCGAGATTTCTTCATCGTCGTCCTGCACAATCTGACGAGTTTGGCAGGAATGTCAAAACTAGACATGGCGCTGCATAGCTCGTCTCTACGCACACTGTCATATGCGGCCTTAAAGTCGACAAATAGGTGGTGGGTGTCGATCTGCATCTCCTGGGTCTTTTCGAAGATCATATATTCAATGATCGATAGTGGACTTCCCAGGCCTGAAACCGCACTGATAGGGACCTACCATGTTGTTGACGAATGGTTTCAGGCGCTCACATAGAGCGGCAGAGAAGATCTTGGATACGATGTTAAGGAGACTTATCCCCTGATAGTTGGCGTAGTCAAAGGGGTCTCCTTTCTTGTGGATCGGGCAAAGGATACTAAGATTCCGCTCGTCGGGCATGCTTTCCTCCGACCATATCTTACAGATGAGCTGGTGCATGCGCCCAACCAGACCATCACCAGCTGCTTTAAACAGTTCCGCGGACAATCCATCCGCTCCTGCAGCTTTGTTCGACTTCAGTCTTGATATGCTACCTTGACTTCGTCTAGATTCGGGGGACGAAATTCTCTTCTATCGTCGTCCATTGCGTGGAGTGGAACCTTCTGCCTGACAGCGGTACTGGTGTCCTCTTCGCCGTTAAATAGTTTGCAGAAGTGATCCTTCCAGATTCTCAGTACCGACTGCGACTCCACTACGAGTTGTCCCTCTTCGTTCCGACAGGCTTCTGTCCGATGTTTGTACCCTTTGGAGAGTTGTTTCACCCGCTGGTAGAACTTTCGGACATTATGTCTGCCGTGTCACCTCTCCATTTCCTCGATCGCGCGCTTCTCATGCTCCTTCTTTTTCTTTTTGAGAAGCCGGTGCTCTTCCCTTCTTTGAGTTCGTAGAGATCACGAACCGCTCTCGTCCTTCTGCTGCTAGCCTCGCTGAATGCGCCTGCCGACACTGATTGTCAAACCATGGGTTTTTTTAGGTGGCATTTTAAAACCCAACACATCAGTGGCAGCTTCTCTGATGGCGTTTTGACAACAGTTCCCCTGTTCGGCGATTGTTTCGCCTGTCAGGGTTGGACTCTCCGAGAGCTTCAGGGAGACTCGATCGGAAAAGTTCCCAGCGGTCGAGCCGCATTAGCGTTTACATATTTTTTTTTTGCATTTTTCCCGCACCAGTTTCAGCCTCATTGACAGTACAGAATCTTCGACGACAACGATTTGGGCTGCTACAGTGCTTCAGCAGAGGTCGTCCTGAATAGAGATGTCTTGTCGAGAAAGACTGTATTTTTTCACCCGTGCACCGAATTTTAGTGAGCCTCTGACGAGCCTGTTTGAGTCAAGCTTCACAGTCTTTCAAGTAGTTTTTTAACATTTCGAACTGAAGGCTTGGCGGCCCTATTATTCAAAGTTCACGACGTGCAGCGTGTTTTGGGGAAGCTTGTGAATGCAATTTGTGGATTGTGTTTCCCACAAGGAGCCTGTTGTTCCATCACAGCGAAACTGGTTAAAGGAAGTTCCAGGAGATTGTACGAGGATGAAGATCCGACCGAAGAAACAAGTTTAAATACCTTCAAATGTTCAAATGTAGGTTATGATCCCTTTCAACTCTGCCATGTTTCGCCATTTCAAGAACTATTGCCACTTTAAGTCCACGAACTCTAAAATCAAACACCCTGTACCTCGCTCCTTTTAAGACTGTCCTGTGTGTCACCTTACTTTCAACCACCACTGTTCCGCTGCGTATTTGTCAGAAAGGATTATCCCAGCCATCTAGGCTGCCACATCCTCGTCATCCCCCTCAAACAGCATCATCAACGCATTACACAAAATTAACGATGAAATGTCGGCTAAGGTGGATGCGAAAGGACACCTCGCACATCCCTCCCACTCGAGCACACACACACTCGCTCACTCGCCTCCTCACGCAGTCATTCATTCCACTCATCTCCCGGCGAGGAGGTGATGAAACGGATTTGCTGGAGGTGTTGAAAGAAACCTGTTATCGATGTCGACGAGTTTACGAGCCGAGCATAGTTTGCCACCTTGCCGCAGTGGCAGGCGCTGCCCCCCTAATCCCTTGAAGCGATGAAGCGCTGTTGTTGATTATCCGTGTGTATCCTTTCCCGTGCACGTGGGTGCGTGTGTGTATGCGTTTGCTTGTGCTTATAAGTCAAATAGTTCACATATGTCGGTGACAAATTACATTTACCCCGCAAAACTGTTTACAGCCTCAACGTCTGCCCGCGTCCCCGTTCGACACTTTGACGAGGACGCAAAGAGTCGCAAGGGGGGCTGCCAAACGAGGGATCCTTGTTTATCATCCGTCCGATGCATTGCGGTATTTGTCTCGTGTGCGTATGCGAGCGCGCGTGTGTGAGTGTGTGTCGCCTGTCGGGTGCGAATGTGTGACTTAATTTCATCTGACAGATTTTGACTTAATCTTCGGTGATGGCAACCGGGCTGTCATAATATGGTAATAAGACGTTGATAGCCGAGATGAAGACGATGTTGACGACGACGACGACGGCGACGACTACACGAGTGACTTGGGCGGGAGGACGGCCGTGGAGCATAGCAGCGACACGGTGGCGGTTAAAGTGGTGATAGCGATGCTGATGTTGTTGTTGATGATTATGATGATGGGGTTGTTTGCCGAGACGGGGTGCTGGCACCGAGGCCCGAGGTGGCACTTGCCCATGTGTGATTTATCTCCGAGATGACTTTTATCACCCACGAGGTGAGAAAGTTATGATAATCGTTGCGGGCTTAATGTGATTTGATTAGAGGTGGATGGGTGGTGGTGGAGGTTTTATGTTTGCTTTTGCCTTGACGGCTGTCAGCAGCGATGGGGGTTGCGGATGAATTCGATGCTTGTTGGTTTGATGGGAGTGATGTTTGCGAAGGACACTTGACAATGGGTGAGGTTGGCTGCAGAGGAGGCCTGCTACAGGATCTGGTGCGGAATTGATAAGCTGTACGTGCTTATGGTGGGCAAGTTGGAAGTCGTCTCAAGGTTGACGGCAGATTGAGGAGTCTTCGTTGGGATTTTTGGACGGGATTCAGGAAGGCGTTGGGCGCCAGTTGAGGTGATGTTGATGGGAAAAAGAAACTGAACGAAAATTGTCTCGAAAAAAATAACCTAAGCCGGAGCAGAGGCCCGAGAAGCCAACGAACCCTCAGCCAAGTCTCATCCCTTCTCGAACTCGCCATCCCGTGCCCAGTGCCAAGAATCACAGAAGACCCGTAAACACAGTCAATCCACAGAAATGCTCATAAAACCCAACCAAATGCCCTGCCAGCGAGGACAACTGTTCAACAATTCAAATCTCAAACGACTCGTGAACATTTATTTATCGAACAACGCTCCGAATCTCTCCCTCAAATGTGTCCTTTCCGATTGAGTGAAGAGAAAAAACACCCGAATTTCCTTTCAAATCACAAACAAGTCATTCAATTTCGCATCGGATTCCCATAAATAATGCCGCCCGCATGGCACCACCGCCACGAGACGAAGGACGAATGTCCTTTTTTCCATCCCAACTGAACTACACTACACTAAGTCGACGCCGGCCGTTATGATCTATTCAACATTCTCCCACCGAGCCGAGCCAAGTGCTTGGAATTTATCGAAAATCCATTCTTCGTCCCATCGAAGGACGCCATCATCGCACAGCCCTCACACATCAGGGATCAGCAGTCAGCCTCGGTCTCGGGCCGCAGCTAGAAAAGGAGATTTATCCGTGAGACGGGCAAACAAAAAAAATCCTGACATAAGCAGCCATTGACGGGAAATTTATCCTTTACGTTGCGCTGTGTAGTTAGTGTCCTTTTAGCCTCCGCCACATATTTATGTACATTACTCCCATTCCCGTCCGCTGTCTCGAGGATTATGTGTGTCTCATCGTTTTGTTTTGGACATTCGCACACAGCACAACACAAACCCAAGACGATGGCGCACAACCAAGGACGAGTGGAGTCCAAAAAGGACGAATAAATTTCAGTCTCCATCATAAAAATGCTCGCATTTATGTTGTTTGCTGGTGTGCGACTGCTGCTGCCGCTGTTCGAGGCGGTGCACAGAGCGTTGTGCCGGGCGAGGCGACGCGAACTTCTGTGTCGTATTCCGATGCGACTGTCCATTTGGATGTTGATGGTTGTCCCAGCCATTAGTTTTGTTGTTTTATGCTCACTGCCAGGACACACACTAATGCGTCCTAAATCTTGTGTGTCTTGGCCCCCGGTTCGGTTGGTGGCTAGCTGGGATGTCCCCTCGCGGCCACTCTTGGAGGGTGGTGTTCGCAAATAAATCGTGCTGTGGAATGCTCTCATCATCTTTTATGTCCTGCGACCAGGATACATGTACATAAAGTGCTGCCTTCGCTTCAAAGTGATTGGTGGTGAGTGTGAGTGAAGTGAGGACACTCACCCACCCAGCCGAGCAGCAGCGTCCGCCTCATTCTTGGGGAATCATCGTCATCGTCTGAGACGTCGACGTCGACATCGACGTTGTCTACGTCGTGGTCGTGGTTGTCGCTGTCCTCGTCCTCGTCGCTGTTGTTTACTCGAAGTGACATAAATATCTCGAACGGGTGACATTTACGACCGCAAAGCGGTTAAGCGTTCCGCCGCCATCTTGCCAGTGAACGAGCGAAAGAGACGGTGCCGCCGCTGGCGAGTGAGTGAGGAAGCGTCTCTGTGCTCGTTTTTTTTTGCTGTTGTATGTCTCCTGGTATCCTGTTTGTTTCTGATTTATTTGTCAGTTGCGCTGTCAGCAGTGGAGTATGGAAGCTGTCTCTGTTTCGCTCGCAAGCGAAAGCGGATACATCCTTTCGCTGTAATCCTAGCTCTGAGTGAAGTGTTGGTCATGGACATTCCCGGTGTATATCCTCTGCTTTCGTTCGTTCAGTGACGCCTTCGAAACTGCTAACTTCTCGCATATATCACTTCAGGACTCTCATAGACACATGCACACACATCCTCACAGCCACAGCCAGAGGAATGTCGCAAGAAGAGATCCCGTCTTAGTCCTGGGGTCGTTGACGATGATATTTATGCGAACAGTTATGCTGGCGAATGGAGGGGGGGCGGTTGCGGAGGGGGTTGCGAAGAAGGACAACGAATCTAAGAATCCATGTGGTTTATGGATTCCAGTGTTTGACATATTTAAGGATGTGAAGGATCCTTAGAGCATGCAGTGAACTTTTCCTTCAATCCAACGCGACATCGGTTAGTTATGACGAAGGCATCTCCTATTTCGTAGATCCTGCCGCATTCAGGACGAGTCTTGGGGCCATTGTCGTTTGTTTAGCAACGCTGTGGAGGTCGTAAATGTAGTTGATGCTCCGAGCAGGGCATGCGAAGCAGTTGGGAGATCCTTGAGAGGTTGTTAAGATTGTTTATTGGACGAGGAGTGGGGGATGGTTACTAAGTTTTGGGTGTACGCAGAGACGGAGTTAGAGAGAGAGCGAGGGGGGGAGAAAGAGAGAGAGAGATAAATAGAGAGAGAGAGAGAGAGGAAGAGGGTAATAGGAGGAAGTTGATTCAAGACGCGTGAGTGGTCTTTCTTCCTTGAAAATGGTCATCGCACGAGTGTTAGGTCCCAACTTTTTAATTTTGATGGGAGGGTAGAGGCTCCAACTTTAATATTTTTTAAGGCTCTAGCAAGTGTTTCACACGACAAGGAGCTGGTCTTCACCTCAGTGACGATTCAGGTCACGAATCCCTCACAAATCTTTAAAATTTTTCGCTTAGAGGTTTCAATTTCAATGTCAAAGAAGAGGCATCCGTTGTTCACAAAACCCCTAATATTATATACCATCAGAAAGCCAAAATGACGCCATTTAACGAGAATATAACTTCGGAGGTACAGCAGATGCCTGATTGCCCATGCAAACGCAGTGAATCCAAAGAAGCCGATTGGACTCCTTTTGAGAGTTTTTTCTTGAGTCCTCTTTGATCCTCTATGCATTGTTAGTTGTCTTTGGTGTACATTTTTGAAGGTTGTTTATCATTCATGGAGTCCTCCCAGACAAAGACACCAAATCCGTTGTCTTAAGAGCAAGTTTTTCCAGACAAAGCTTTCGGAGTGCTATTGGACCACATTTTTTCCAACATTATTGACACGTGGGAGGTGCATCTCCATGGCCTGCTCACAGCCTTTCTGCATTGCCCACCACGAACCGCCCCGTTTAATTTCTAATTGCGCCCAAACTCGCGCCAGCACCCCCCACAGCCACCGCCTCTATCTGATTTTCCCCGAAAAATTTATCATTTAATGTCCACTTAGCGGGTTTTCCAATTGGTGGCACTGCAGCATGACCGAACATTTTGAAATAACACTTCAAGATATATGACCCGAACAGGTGTTCCCTCCATTCAGGCCAGACCCCACTAATGAGCACTGACCCACCACCCACCCACCGCCTGCATTCATCGTGTATTCCAGCGGCCGCCAAAAACCCTTTCGAGGCGAGTTCCAAAATGGCCATTATCTCCCACTCTCCAGCGAGGACAACACGTCCCGCTCCCTCTGCTGTCGCTGGAGCCGTGAAGATGACACGCCAGGATGGGAGAAAAAAATATAGGAAGCCAAAACTATGCACGGCAAGTTGACACACACACACACAGCCGTATAAACAAACACGTCCGTGTGCATGGACACGGACAACATTCATTTATATCCCTCCCCGATGGCGGACGACCTATTCGCACATAAAATGTGCCATAGTGTGCATTATTTTAATGTCACGGATAAATCATTTTTATGTTCGTGGTAAATCAAGGACTCTTCCATCCAACACACCCTCCGCAGTTCCATCTATCCTGGGCCGTGATCCTGGCGGGCCGGTGCATCTGGAATTCGTCGTCGAGCAGTTGAGAGGAGCACAAGCAGCAGCCGCAGCAGCAGCAGCATCCACCCACTGCCATGAGTTGTGCGCCGCTTTTGGTGGACATCGCGCAGCCGAGTTGTTGTCCTTTTTTGCGAATGGAGATCATCCCTCCCCCCACCCAGCATCCGTGCGCGATGGTGTCGTGTGTTAAATTTTATGCCCTAATGGGCTTTTTGTATATTATACAATTATACAATCACAAAAAAGGACGAAGCCCGAGAGCGGCCCACACTCGACGACGAAGCGCACAACAGCGCGGCACACACAAAAGCTGTTGGCTCTTCGAGAAGTAAAAGGATAATAACCACTAGCCACTGAATGATGGGTGGCGTGGAATGGGTTGGGTTAGGTGGGGCACGGTGGCGAGTGTGTGTGTGTGTGTGTGTGTGTGCAAATCGAATGGCAGCGAGGAGAAGGTTATAATATATTTAGCGAGAGTACACTGTGAAGCATACAAATAATAAATGAGCGAGAGAGGTGCCATAAAACACTTTGCAGGATGACTCAAAATGTCGGACGGGAGAAATTATCGCCGAAAAAGGATTCCGAAGAAGGATTGCTGCAAATATTTCCCACTATCCTTTTGCGGAGACTATGTACCACTGTGCGAGAGTGGATGCCGAGGGGGCATGGCAGCTTTTGTATGTTTTTTGGTGCGGATTGTGAGTGTTGTCCTTGCACACGAGATTTGTGTGTGCGTCCGCTCTTGCTGCACACGGGAGAGGGAGCGAGCAAGGACTTTCGGTAGTATTTCTTTGTGCGGCCGGGAGTACTAGTAGTATTTCTTTGGGGCGAAGTCATAATTTATGACGGGATTCCAGTGAGCGGCCGCTACAGCCGCCACCGCCGCTGGTGCTGCTGCTGATGATGACGATGGGCGAGAACGAATGCGCGAGTTATTGCCTTTGCTTTGGACATCTCGCATAAGGACAATCCGAGCGGACCCTGATAATCCGCTGGCCGGTGGTGCTGGTGACTTTAATTATTGTCTCGCTCGTAATTGACTGGCCTGCACAAGGTGGGCAGTGTGGATCCCTCGCCACGGGGGGGCGCACTTAACCTCAGGGCGGACAATTAAATAAATGAAAGGATTTCGAAGGCGACGAAACTCCGCAGCATACGGTCGTTAAGGCCTCTCTTCACGGTTCATCGTGTCCGCGAATCACAGCCCAAGCCAAGGAGCATCCCCGTCGGTGTGTCGCTGCTCTCACCCCAGTTTCCATTCGTTTTGATGAATGTCCTGTGACTGATTCATTATCGATAACCACTGTCGCAGCTCGTTTGCTGCTTCTCTTGAATCAAGTCCAAGTCGCACAGCAACACATTCACAAAGCGCGTTATGCATTGTTTGTTGGATTCTAATATATTGCGTCCCGTTATTATTATCCTCCTCATCCGCATCACACACACACACGCGGACACACTCTGTCACCGATATCGCCATCCTCAGGACGTGGTGAACAAAAAGGGACATATGCGAAGGAAATCGAAATGAGCCGCACAAATGTGAGTTATTGCCGTCACTTGAGTTATTGTGTCGTCATACAAATGTTATCCCAAACAATTACCCGGGGAAACGCACGCCAAGGATTATGTGTCCAGATAAGGACACTCTCTCCGCATCGCCGTGCATTCGAAGATTTATTCCTCAGAACTGCGCAACAATAAGACACGACGACGACGACGACAATGACAATGATGAAGTTCGAAAACGAATTGAAACGATTGCGAGTGTGTGCGCAAAACTGGATATCCCTTGAGGAAAAGTCACATTTAAACTGGAAATGCGATTGTTTCGCCATTCATTGGCAATGATTTACGCGCTAGTTGGGCTGTGTGCAGTGTACACCTTGACGATAGGGGTGCGATGGGATGGGAGACGACGTGTTGATGGGTCGCTGTCGGATGGGTTGACGTGTGGAAGGACTTGGGCACAGACGGGCATTGATGCGCGTTGATCGGGGTTTTATTGCGATTTTTATGACTTCACGAGAAATGGAATTGCATGTACGGCTGGGGCTGAAAGGGACATCATTGAACTCTTCAGAAATCTGGCATCAGTGCGTCCACTTGACAAGACACTTTGTGACAAAAAGGATGCCTTGTCAATCACAAGTTATGCAGACGGACTCAAAGCTCTGTGATCTGATGAGTCCTTTGACGTTAGCTGAATTGGAAGATCCCAAATGTTGATTCGGGGCCATACGTTGCCTTGGTTCCTAGCGGAAGAATTGATAAAAATTATCTCCCTCCTCTCCGAGGCCCGGTTTTGAATCAGTGGCTACGTCAACACGAAAATTATGAACACAGTTCAAAAATGCTCGACCAAGCATCATTGCATCCTCAAACATTGACTGTTTGACGTGGCTTGTTGCAGGGATGCCTCATCGGACCTAATTTCTTTCGAGGAGGAAGGTGACACGGTTACTGGCCGAGCTGTGGTTCCAACAAGACGTTTTTTAGTAGCCACTTTGGCGACTTATCATCTGACCACGATCCTTCTTCAACTGTTCGCCAGGATCAAGCGATTTGACACCAATTTTCTTATTTTTTCTCTAGTTATGTGCGAGGAACTTTCTAGGGCCCTTTCCCATGAATGATCGAAAACGATACAAACGCCTTTTTCCGGCAATCAATGTCATGTCCAGTGTGACATCGGAACTCACTACCTCGTTCAAGCTCAATTCCAAAGACACACCCAGCGCCTGCCAAGATATCACCTTCGCTCCTCCACTCCATCCACCCAAATCAAAACCTATCGGCATGTGCTGTGACCTGCTTTACATAATCCAATAAAAAGAATTTTGATACACAAGCCCACCGCCTCCGCCTCCCACATGCACTCCATGCATCCAATATGTGAATTCGACTCGTAGTTTCTTTAATAAAACCGAGTCGCACAGCGGATTTTGCGAATTTATTTATCAGCTCCAGCGGGCGAGTGTGCCTTGTGTGCTTTCTCCGCCGCCACAAGGATGCGTCAGATGCTTCGAATGTTTATTTGAACAAAGCAATCCACTGGTGGAACCCTTTGGCCCCATTGCCGGTCCTCTTCAAGTCAATTTTCAATTTGAAGTCCTCCGCTCCAGGTCTTCACGTGAACTTAAATTAAATCCCATTCCAGCACCTGCCGTGCCTCGCACGAAACTATCGACGACCGGTGAGCACCTGTGACCCGGTGCTGGTTAACCTGAACCTCTTCGACTTGACAATGACGATGATTACGATCATCATCCACCCACCCGATGGGCTCAAAGGTGCACTCGGCCAGGGATGAGTCCGTGAATATTGAACATCGGTGGGTCGTAAACGAAGGAACGCACCCGCATAAGTTTTTTTATGACCCACTGCCTCGCGAGTCCATTAGGAAGTGTCGCTCGTCATGCGGGCCCCGGATGCCATTGATATTCCGAACCGAAGAAAGGACGAATTTTTACGAGCCCACCAGGTGACACGCTGAGCTTCATTATGCTCCACCCCGGTGGGGAGGGGAAGGGGCGGCTGAATTAGTGGGACTCATTCGAAGTAGATACACCGTCGTCGTCACTGACGCATGGATTATTAAAATTCAATTTGTTTCGCACGAGGATGCGGCTTGATGGTCCGCATGTCCGTGTGCTAAGCACGTGGGGTCTTTTCGTGAGTTGGCGATGGGAGTGAGGGGCAGTGGAGGAGGATCATCTTCTGTGCAGTAAGTGTGGCCATTCGATTGTGGAGGAACGCATGAAAAGTCTTGGCTGTTTTGAGAGAAAAGTTCTGCGTACGATCTTTGGTCCTGTTTGCGTTGATGGCGTTTGGAGGAGAAGGTTCAACCACGAACTGTACGGGCTGTACAGCGGCATGCACCTAGTTAAGCGTCTCTGGATCCAACGCCATCATGTAGAGCGGATGGACACCACAGCTCCGGCCCGAAGAGTCTTCGACACCGAGCCATTGGGACAGCGCAATAGAGGACGTCCTCGCACTAGATGGCTCACACAAGTGGAAAAGGACCTCCACCAACTTGGTGTGTGCAGCTGGAGGCAGCTGGCGAAAGATCGTGCTGGCTGGAGAGGCATGTTGCGCTGCGGATGGTGGGTGGTTTGGTTGCGAAAATCAGACGACCGTCTCGCCATGTTGTTGCCCGTTGGCTGCCTAATCAAGCTCGGATTGGATGTGTACTTGATGCCAACATAATTACTCGATGTGCAATCAGCGACGACAGGGTTTAGTTTGTCACTTGCCGGGAATGGCGCAAATTAACCAACCTAGGGGGCGTGTTTCGATTTGTGACAGTTGTGAATGGATGTTGCAGCGGCGGCTGAACGACGAACTTATCGACAAAACGTCACGTAATTAGCAGCAAATCCTCTAAAATTTCCCGGCGATCACTCTGTCAGTGACGAGCGAACATTTTTAAGTAGAAACCGGACGTTGGTCAGCTTAATTCGCACGATTTTCACCGGAACCGGTGTTCCCAGAAGCAACCAGCTCGCCCGTGGAACTCATAAATTCTACAGCAAAATGTACTGCTTGGCTCAGACAGGCTTAAAGTTGCCAGTGGCACAGTGCTTTTCATTATCGGATCCCAGCTAATGAACCCCATTCCGGTCGGACGGCAAGGACTCGCCAAAGGGACTAAGCCTGGTGCTTAGTTGAGGCCCAGGTCCACCCCGGACTGTAACGACAATCAAAGAACAAGAAGAAGCATGAAAAGTCGAATTTGAATATGACTCTTGACAGGAATACAAGGACAATAAGGAGGTGGGACGGACATTGAAAATACCAAATGCGCGACATGCATTAAGGAAGGAAACGACAAGAGCGACAAGAGCGACAAGAGCATTGCTTTCTGCGACTTCTTAGAACCAGTTTTGATTCGAGCTCAAAATGCGATTAATATACACACACCAGGACCTGCAAAAATGTGTGCGCAAGTCCTTGGTGCGCCTAATAGGGCCGCTGTGGCAGTCGGAAGACGAGTCGTGAAATCCATCAGAAATGCCTTACTAACCACTGCTTGGATTTTGGGGTCAAAATCTCAATGTTGCCGGATGCACTCCAAACTCTCAGGATCCATTAATACACACTCCAGCCCTAATTTGCACGTCGTTCGAGAAGAGCATTTCTTGGTCAACCTCCGGATTCCCATTAGGGAAACTATAATAATAATAATAATGTGGGTGGCGCTACAGCCCATAGAGGGCCAGGGCCTAGCTTCTCAGCAACCACTCGTGTTGTGCGTGCTATTGTTCTCGCACGAGTGGAAGGGACCTACAGTTTTATGCCGACTTCGAACGGCCAAGTTTGAGAAGCTTTTTCTAGACAGGAAATACTCTTTGAGCATTGTCAGTGATTCGAAAGAGGTGGGGTCGTGAAAATGATTTCTGTCGCTCGGAGCTGGAATAGAACCTACGACGTCGAGGTTGGGGTCAACGCACGTACCCACAACGCCACGGGCCAAACTACAGCATTGTTTAATTGGTAGCTTAAGGACCAAATCAGTATACCTTCAGACTTAAACGTGCACAGGACCTCACCAAAGTTTCATAAAATTACAGTGCTGGGAGTTTGCCTACACACCCTGTGATTGACAAACCTTTGAAAGGTATTTTTTTGTCAGAAAATAAAACAGTTGTCTAACTGGCACATGATGTGATGAACTAATTTCTGAGGAATCTCAAGATGTCTTTCCCATCCATTCGCGACCACTCGTCGTTCACACAATTCCAATTCTCGTGAAGTCATAAAAATCGCAATAAAACCCCGATCAACGCGCATCAATGCCCGTCTGTGTCCTAGTCCTTCCACACGTCAACCCATCCGACAGCGACCCATCAACACGTCGTCTCCCATCACATCGAACCCCTATCGACAAGGTGTACACTGTACACAGCCCAACTAGCGCGTAAATCATTGCGACTGAATAGCGAAACAATCGCATTTCCAGTTCAAATGTGACTTTCTTAACCAACAACGGTTAGAGACATAGAACTGATTTTGAATTTTTTTGAAGCTACATTGATGTCAGTATCTAGGAAGTATCACATCATTCCAATGGCAGCCCCGCTTTCACTGGCTATGCTTCGGTACAAATTGTACAATTTGTGGCAGACTCAATACAAAGTGTGCGGCAATATTCCGGCAAAATCGTCGCGGATGTCGGCCTGTCCAAGTTACTGGCTTGTTAGCGTAGGAACACCAAGGACTTGAAATCCACAGAAAAAGTACACGTTTGGTGTCAAATCGCATGATCCCTGCGAACAGTTAAAGAAGGATCGAGGTGAGATGATAAGTCGCCAAATTTGTTTCTTCTCTTCTTGGACGTTCCATCATGCCATGTAACATCGTCTTGTTGGAGCCGCTAGCCAGATGGTTGTGAAGCTCAGCAGAAACTCGATATAAACCGAAAGAAAGAGACCATAGACGGTAGCAATCGAATACCTTGTTGCTTGTGAACATAGCTGCTGCGCCGCAAATCGTACTATTTCTTGCCAAATCGGACCTAAAATTTTGAGCGCCCAAGTATTTTGTTCAATTAACGAGAGTTCACGGCGATGCCTGTCAAAATGTGGGTTCGAATCCAATCGCAAGTCGGGTTGGCTCTCTAACGATGTCTAAATCAGCTGCCTGCGTGTTGGCTTTAGGTCACAACGAACACACTCATGCTCAAGCTTCTTCAGGGCGTTCTGAGCCACAAAGACAAAGGTACTCGTTCTGGCTTTCCTTGCAAATGCCATTTTTTACGCTGTTTCATGGGACGAAGAGGTGTGCAATGAAAATGTATGAATCTTTGATGTCTTTGTAAGAAGTATGCCTTTGAAAGGACGTCGCTCTTCCCTTCATCCACGTCCTCTTCAACAACGCATTCATTGCCCCGTTCTCAAACCTATCTACATCGGTGTCAAGACATAATCTATGAGCCTATCCACGAGTCATTCATCGACTCCCTCCGATCTCCATTCGACTGAATTTCAGCCCATTCTCGCACATGTCCAGTCCACACTGAACAACCTCCGCCAGCAAGAGCACATTACCGACTGTGGAAGCACTCAGAAGAGCACTCCCATTGGAGCCCATAAACAACTCAAAAGTGAGCCATAAACCATGTTCAGTGCGCACCACTAACATGGACGCATGTTTTGTTCCACCCCAGTCTCTCGCTCTCACATCCAGTCACCTACACCCCCACACCCGCGCATCGTTGGAGGCTTTAAAAAAAAATACAACGCGGCAGCCACCAGAAGGACATGTCTTTGCAGCGAAAGAGAGACCCAGCGGCCGAGAGAGAGAGCAAGCACAACGAACACGTGGTTAACACATTAACCGCCACCCCCTTCGTGGGAAAATGATTTCCAAACTGCATACGCACTTTCCAGGAACTCCCCCCTGCGGCCTCCTACGCACCACAACCTTCCTGGAAGTCGGCCCAACAAGTTGTTGCCACACGAGGACCTGTTGATATCCTGGAAGCGAGTGGAGGAGATTTTCAGATTTTCAGATTTTCTCGTTTTCTTGAGAACTCCCAAGGCGGCAGGTGGTGGCATATCTTCTGTTTGCTCAGCATTTTCACCGACCACCGCCGTGTCGCTCGGCAAACTGTTCCGGAATTTACGACCCCGCGACGGCAAACGTGGTGGCGGCAGCGGTACACAGTGTTTACCGTGCCGCAGGTGATGCTGATCTTTCCTCAGAGATGCGGTTCACCTTGTGTCGGCGGCGGAGCAGAGTGAACTGATTTCCATTTGTCGGCTCCGACAGACGCGCACACAGCCACACACACACTGAGCAACCCTGCCGACCGTCCTAAGTCGTCGTGCACATCCGCTGGCAAATATTTGATTTGATTTTCGGTTCGAGATCAAGAAAAACGGGACGCGACCACGACTGAGGTGCAATCTTCTGTGTGATTTCGACGACACAACGCACAGTGAGCGGTTGTACGGGAGGGTGGGGGGTTGGAAAAAATTAATTACCTGCGTCGCAGATGAGCTCCATTGTTCTGTCGGTGGACGGATTCTAATTAGATGTGCCACCGCTCGGGGAACGGGGCTGGCGACAGTTGATTTAAGTTTATTGCAGACCGGATCATGTGCTGGCGGGCGGAAATCTGTGCAAATAGCACGAGATAGGATGCGGTGGCGGTTCGGTTGAAAAGCGGCGGCATTTTGAAGCTGATTGCCTAACGTTTGCCGATGATGGTTGCTTGCTTGCACTGGGCTTTGCGGGACCTTTGGTGATGGCTTTGTTTGACTGTTTACTTGTGTGCCGTCGATGATAGGTGGGCTTTGCGGGCTCTTTGATGGGCTTGATGGCCAACCGGAAATTGCTGCACACGCGGTGTGGGCTGAGTGATGTGGAGTTGCTGCTGGATCTGCGGTGGTGGTTTGTGGAATGTCGTCAGGTCGTTAGAAAATAGAGGAATGTCGAACTCGGAAGACAGATTCATTGGAACGAACATCGGTCGTCGGAGTGGTCTGGCTTGCTCTTTAACTCCCTCGGGGTGCTCTTCTTTGCATTAAAAGGCGGGTGGCTGGAGAGTTGATAATTCCAAAATGTAAGGTTTCCACCATTCAACATTTTTCTAGAATGTTTACCGCTGTTGAAAGAGTATGGGTCCCCGCAGCCAACCCTGTGGACATCGACTGAGAGCGACGGCACTGGGCAAGCCCCGTCATCATCCGTCTCTGTGTCACTTTCTGACTTCATCCAGCTGACCACGAACAGTGCCATAAGCCACAACCCATCCACACCCCATCGCAAGAGAAATAGGCTATCATTGCGACGAATTGTCCGCAGGACAACCCATCACAACCCGAGCCAGCAATTTAGAGCAAAAAAACAAAAACACAATAAAATACCAAAAAAAAACAAGAAGAACCTTTCGGGCGACAATTTCGTTGTCGTCCCCGAAAAATGAAATAAATTCTGCAGTAGTCTCGCGAGCGTCCTCTTGGTCCAGTGTTTCATCGTCTTCTTCACGTTCGTTCGTGTCCTCTGTTCGCCGCTCTGCGGAATTATAATACTTGAGGTATTATGCCCCGTACCTGTGCGCCAGATAGGCAAACAAACAGGATAATAATGGTCACCGAAGTTTAGCGCAAAACCCACCGCACACAAAGGACATGCACCGCACACATCAGACTCCGGTTTTTTTTGTTTTGCACAACAATCAAAACAGATAAATATAGGACAGCAGGAGGACCAAAATAGACGGTTTTTTTTCGTTCCTTTCACTGCAAAGGACCAAAGCTCAACACAGCGGCAAAGGATAATAACAATAATGGCAACAGTGAGAATGTGAAATAGCGACTCCCGACACCGACGACGAGGCGGAGGCAAGCAGAAGATAATAATTGCGCTGGCCTCCACTGCCGCTGCCGCTGGAAATCAAAAAAGGATCACAATAAATATCCTCGTGACCGGTGTGAGTGGATGCGGGATGGCCCCTCTCTCTCGTTTGTGTGGTTTGTTATTTTGTTTGGTCCTTGGCCAAGATGAAACGACGAAGAGTGCAGCCGGGTGGCGTATGGGCAAGACCCGGCAGCAGTAAAGCACGCCACGGCGGACATAATCCCTGGCATAGAGCGCACCAGCACGAATGACCGGACATTCCGTGTGATGAGGAGGATCATTGTGGCGCATCCTCTTGGGGTGGCGCATCGCTCTGAAAAGATGTGCGCGCTGCAGACGTTTTGCACTTGAAGACGGAAAGAATGTGCGCTCTGTCAGGTGAAGTGGCTGGACAATGAGTTCTCGACTGAGACTGTACCAAAATCCGCCGTCATCACCCTTTTAATCGTTTCGTCGTTCAGCAACGTGCGCAAAACAATTAACTCCATTTTTTTTTCACATTTTAATTCATTTTTATTTTTGAAATTCATGACAATCTTATATACTAGACAAAAATGCTTAAAACTAGTTGGACGTACAATGTTACTATTTCTAACTTACTGGCCCTAGGCGGGCACTCTAAGCTAAACTTAATCTTAAACTATGTCTTTCGACTTACTCTATCACTATATATGGTTATAAAGAAGCTGTACAGGTTATAAACAATTAACTCCGAATCACATGATATCCTCGGAAAAAAAAAAACCCAAGACAACACAACACACACACACACGACCAAACAACAAGGACTCACCCTTCAGCCGTGCCACCACCCATTGGCACTGAGTGCCGTCGAAAAGACATTAAAAATGATTTATATCCGCCGCCATAAATTCCGACTCATAATTCAAATAATAAAGTCTGTCTTCCCCTCCGGCCCCCTTCCCAGTTTGGCAGTCGTCGTGGGAAGAAGGTGAAACCCTTATAATCACCCCTCGGTGCTGACGATTTCGTCGAGTGCCCTCGTCGTCGTCGCGGTCGTCGCGTCTGTCGACTCGAGTACCCCGTTCGCTTGCAATGGACAAAGTAAACACATTTTCAGCGAAAAATGAAAATAATTACCACGGGAAAAGGATATATTATCTGCATACGAGCTCAGGCGCACACACGCACGCACACATGCGACCAAATGAGTTGCAATTACATCTCTCCCTCCCAACGACCACGGTGCGGTGTAATCGTCAGAACAGCGCAGGCGACAAAGCAGAGCCACCGCAGAGTCCTGGCAATAACTCAACTTCAATCAAAAATCATAACTCATGTTCGACAGGAAGCCGTGGTCGCCTGGAAGGGTGGCGCGCCGAAAACGACCCAAAACCCACCCCAAGACGAGACGACACACACGCTCGCCTGCAATAAATATCATTTGCTCTGCGGCGCACTTTCGGTTCCTGTGCAGGGTGTGTGTATGTGTTTAGGACATAATCACCGCTTCACATGAAATCTGTTGGCAGAATCAGAGATTTCCGATCTCGACCAAGTGCACGGCCGTGGATACTCTGTGCGACCCTGTCGCCTGTGCTGACAACCCTGGGAGGGTGGACGGGTGGAAAAAAGGGGGGTTGGCAAATAATTCAAAATTCTTCTGAAATTTCCTTCCGCGAAGGTCCTCGGAATCAGCTGCCTCTGCCCGTCTTGGAAGAGACTCATGAATCCCTTTCGGTGGCCGCCCAGCGATGACCGGCGGGTCAGTTGGGAAGGACATCCCATCTGTGCGCTGCCCGAGGGGAGAGGGATCGTAAATCAAATTCATGACTTCTGCTGGTCATAAATCACGTTACATCGCGTGAACGAAAGAAATGCTCACTCGAACGGAATGTGACCCAAAAATGAAGTGAATGACGACGGACGCCGATGGCTGTCCCTGATTGAGTCACTAATTAGTTTTTTCGTTTCAAACGTATGTCAGCTAGTGAGGACTGCTTGATTTCTAGGTCTGATGGAAGGGGGGACCCGCACGGACTCACAGAAGGTCCAATTGTTTTCAGGCTTTTCAAGGTAGCCGTTTTTTAGATAAATCGTAAACCACAAATTGGTGATTTTTTGTATTGATTTGAAGCACGATCGGATCGATTTGCGTATGCAATACGACGCCGCGCGAATGACCACTGTCGACAAGTTTGACGTAGAGCCCTATTCTCGATGTCTTCGCTACACATTTCAACTCAAACGGCCGCTATTTCGCGATCAATATTAGCTCTGAACTCCTCTCCTAAGCCAGTTTGTTGGCTTCAACGTGGTTCCACGAGTATTTCTCTGGGGTGTGAAGTCACACGATCTAAGTGAGCAATCGACAGGAACATTCCCTCCTTCGGACATGTTAGGGTATGGTGACTGACCGCTAAGAAGGCAGTCACACTTTGGTCAAAGCGAACACGCTGATTGACTACTCCTAATCCTAGAACCATTTAGTACTTGCTTGGCCAATGCTTACGCTACTTAGTTTGCTGAGGTTGTTGAAATAGTGAATTACCTTAAGTGTGAATTACTTCGCCTTGCTAGAGCACTACAGAATCAGCGGAGGTGATTTGAAGTTTCTGTCTCCCCTTCTTTCTTGCAGCTTCTGCAGACGTTGTATTTAACACCTAGCCTGAGGGCTTGTATGCCGATTGCGCCTTGTCCGGTTATGAGGTCAGTTAGTGTCCCGAGCGAGGATCTGCTCAGTCTGAGCAGACAAAGTCGTTGTGTAAGATCTAGTGCTGTCAATATTTCTCTTGTCTTGAGGTGGTGGCTCCTAGTCATTTGTTATTCGTTATTTCATTTGTATGAATTTTGAGAAGAAGATGGCCTGTAGACTCTTGATGTCCTCCTGGTGCCAGGGAAGAGGTTAAACACTTTGCGAGTCCACCGGCTTTGCAATTGTCTGGTATGTCACAATGTCCCGGCACCGACGTGAGGTGTATTTTAAAATGCTTATTCATCTCATTGAACAGATCTTTTTGTAGTGAGGCAAGACATTGGCCGGGAGCTTAATTGCGGCTTGGTTTTTTGAACAGATGGTGACATTCCTTTTGGGTATCACATTTTACTTGATCCACCACAGTGCCTCCATTATCGAGATGGTTTTTGATGGAATACGCTACAGTGGTCAATAAGTTCTTGAGACCTACATACACTTAATCCTGAAGCCGCCATCGAGTGGCTGTAGCTCTTGAGTCTGTTTAGACGCCCAGGGGATCTTTCAGCGTCTAATTGCCACATATTCGGTTGGATCTGGAATGTGTGTTGGTGGAAAAATTCATTTCGAAGATGGCTTGTGGTAGAATTAACTGTCACTAGGAAGAAAATCGAATTCGTTAACAATAGTTAAGTGACCGATGGAAAGTTCGGACCACATTTGGAGTGTTTTTACTCTCAGGGCCGTGCTGGCTGTTACTTTTTTGTCAAAGTGTTCCAAAGAAGGAAGGTGGAAGAGTATGCTGAGTGCATCAGACAGAATACTTTTCAGAGAGCCGATCGAAATCTTCTTCTTCTTCTTGTGGCGCTACAGTCCGGGGTGAACCTGGGCCTCGGTCAACAATCCTCTCCAGCTGGCACGTTCTTTAGCCAGCTGCCTCCAATTTGGCACTCCTAGTTGGTTGAGGTCCTTCTCCACTTGAGTGGGCCATCGGGTTCGTGGTCGTCCTCTATTGCGTTGTCCCACTGGCTCGGAGTCGAAGACTCTTCGGGCTGGAGCAGTGCTGTCCATGCGCTCTACATGGCCTAGCCATCTTAGGCGTTGAATCCGTAGACGCCTGACTAGACTCATGTCGCTGTACAGCCCGTACAGTTCGTGGTTGAATCTCCTTCTCCAAGAACCTTCAACGCAAACAGGACCGAAGATTGAACGCAGAACTTTTCTCTCGAAGAGACCAAGTGCGTCTTCATCCGCTCTTGAGATAGTCCAAGCTTCCGCGCCATACAGCAGGACAGGGATGATCAAGGTCTTATATAAGGTGAGCTTGGTCTTTCGAGAGAGGGCTCGACTACTCAATTGCCTCTTGAGCCCAAAGAAACAGCGGTTGGCAAGAGTTATTCTGCGTTTAATCTCAGTACTGATGTTGTTCGCACTATTTACTTGGGAGCCAAGGTAGACGAAGTCCTTCACTACCTCGAAGTTGTAGCTGCCTATGGTGACGTTCTGACCGATTCGTCGATGTTGTGTGTCCTTTCTTGATGACAGCATATACTTTGTTTTGCCCTCATTCACCGCTAAACCCATTTTTGCCGCCTCCGTCTCAATACAAGCAAACGCTTCATTGACGGCTCGCTGAGTTCGGCCAATCACGTCAATATCGTCCGCGTATGCTAGCAGTTGAACGGACTTCTGGAAGATCGTACCTCTAGTGTTGGCGTGTGAGTTTCGCACGATCTTCTCCAACACGATGTTGAAGAAGTCACATGACAGCGCGTCGCCTTGTCTAAAACCTTTTTTGACATTGAAGGTCTCGGTGAGTTCGTTACCGACCTTGATGGAGCAGCGAGAGTTCTCCATCGTCATCCTGCACAATCTGACGAGTTTGGCAGGGATGTCAAAACTAGACATGGCGTTGTATAGCTCGTCTCTATGCACACTGTCATATGCGGCCTTAAAGTCGACAAATAGGTGGTGGGTGTCGATCTGCATCTCTTGGGTTTTTTCGAGGATCTGCCGTAATGTGAAAATTTGATCGATAGTGGACTTCCCAGGCCTGAAACCGCACTGATAGGGACCTATCAGGTTGTTGACGAATGGTTTCAGGCGCTCACACAGAACGGCAGAGAAGATTTTGTATGCGATGTTAAGGAGACTTATCCCCCGATAGTTGGCGCAGTCAAAGGGGTCTCCTTTCTTGTGGATCGGGCAAACGATACTAAGATTCCACTCGTCGGGCATGCTTTCCTCCGACCATATCCTACAGACGAGCTGGTGCATGCGCCCAACCAGGTCATCTCCAGCTGCCTTAAACAATTCCGCGGACAATCCGTCCGCTCCAGCAGCTTTGTTCGACTTCAGTCTCGATATCGCTATCTTGACTTCGTCTAGATCGGGGGGACGGAATTCTCTTCTGTCTTCGTCCATTGCGTGGAGTGGAACATTCTGCCTGACAGCGGTATTGGTGTCCTCTTCGCCGTTTAACAGTCTGCAGAAGTGATCCTTCCAGATTCTCAGTATCGACTGCGACTCTACTACGAGTTGTCCCTCTTCGTTCCGACAGGCTTCTGTCCGATGTTTGTACCCTTTGGATAGTTGTTTCACCCGCTGGTAGAACATTATTTCTGCCGTACCACCTCTCCATTTCCTCGATCGCGCGCTTCTCATGCTCCTTCTTTTTCTTTTTGAGAAGCCGGTGCTCTTCCCTTCTTTTAAGTTCGTAGAGCTCACGAACCGCTCTCGTCCTTCTATCCAGCGTCGCCTTATATGCTGCTAGCTTCGCTGAATGCGCCTGCCGACACTCGTTGTCAAACCATGGGTTTTTTCTAGGTGGCATTTTAAAACCCAGCACATCAGAGGCAGCTTCTCTGATGGCGTTTTGACAACGGTTCCACTGTTCGTCGATTGTTTCGCCTGGCAGGGTTGGACTCTCTGAGAGCTTCAGGGAGACTCGATCGGAGAAGTTCCCAGCGGTCGATTGCGATTGTAGCTTTCCAACGTCAAACTGTTTTGGTCTTGCTCTACTCCGTTGTACAATCGATATCCGAGTTCTGACCTTGGCTACAACAAGGTAATGATCCGAGTCGATGTTGGCACCTCGGAACGTTCGGACATCGAGGACACAGGAGGAGTGTCTGACGTCGATCGCAATGTGATCAATCTGGTTGACGGTTGATTGATCAGGGGACCGCCAGGTCAATTTGTGAATGTTGAGGTGAGGGAACCGCGTGCTGGCTACAGTGAGGTTTCGCCCCGTCACGAAGTCCATCAGCCTGAGTCCATTGTCGGACGTGTTGTCGTGTAGGCTGTGTTTACCGACGACTCTAGCAAAGATTTCTTCCTTGCCCAGCTTTGCATTAAAATCTCCTAGAACGATCTTGGTGTCGTAGCTGGGGCATTGATCGTATGTTCTTTCTAGGAGATCATAGAAGTCATCCTTGCTATCGTCGTCTTTGTCCTCCGTTGGGGCGTGGGCGCAAATTAGGCTGATGTTGCCGAATGTTGCCTTGATGCGGATTGTTGTGAGGCGTTCGCTTATGTATCTAAAGCTTAAGACTTCTTGCCTAAGTCTGCCTCGAACAACAAAACCGCATCCAAACAAGCGCTGCCTTCGCTCTTTGTAGCAATCGCCGTAATATATGTCGCAGTTTTTCATCCTCTTTTTGCCCGGCCCATTCAATCGCACCTCTTGGATGGCGGTGATGTCAGCCTTATAGGCTTCTAGGGCCTCCGCAAGTTCATCGGCTGCACGTGGTCTGTTCAGTGACCTCACATTCCACGTGCAGAACCGAAAATCGTTGTCCTTATTTCGTTGTCCATGGTCGTCAGCAGTAGGGTCATCCGTATCCGAGGCTTGTTGCCGTCTCTCAACTAAGGTGTATTTTCCGCGGTGGGGAAGTTAGCCCCACGCGAAACCCCCGAACCTGGAGGACCGGGTCCGGGTTTAAACCCCCGGACAAGGGGTCGCTGCATACATTGGTTCACCTCTAAGCGGCTGCAGTAGAGGTTATCCAGAGGGCGCCGCGGGGAGGCTGTATGTCAACTTGACCTGTGCATTTACAGGGATCGTTGCTGGCATCTCGCCAAGTTGAGAGCAATCAACAACTTTGCCCTGGATGCACAGGCCCATGCCCTCATGAGCCGATCGAAATCAGCTATGAATAAATCTCAAAAGCTGTGTAGCTTGTGACATTGTCTTGTTGAAACCACATTAATGATCCAATCCAGTCCGTGCCGCTGACGAAAGGATTCAGTGAAAACACGTATTTATTTCTTTCCCGACTCTTATTGTTATTTTTGGGGGTAGGTTTCTTCTAGATCTATTATGTTCCCTTTTTATTCCTTGCTCTTCTGGAGTTCCTCTCATATGCGTCTCTTTTCGGAGTGTCATTGGGGATGTGGGCTTCTGTTGAGCATAAGTGTAAAAACTGTATTCTAGAGTATTCTCTCTAAGTCGGTTTCCTTTAGGAGTCTGAGAATGAGTGTTGGTATTAGTGAATTAAAATCTTCCTCCGATATCAGATATCAAAACCTCAAATCAATCATAGTACATGTTTTAGAAGTCGCAGAAGCTGAGACCTTCTACTGATACCTTTTTTTTCCTATGGTGCTCCCTGAGCATTCAGCAGTGACCTGTTAGGATCTTGTGGTTATTCTTGCCCATCTTGATACGGTTATGTTGAGCCAAGAGTTTCTTGGATACTGATGCCATGGTCTTCTACACAGAATGGTTCAGTGCTTGTGAAGTATTCCCATGCTCATTTCCTAGCCCAGTAGTCAGCTATTTCATTGTCTTCTATTCCTTTATGGTCAGGTAACCAACAAATATTTGCAATATTTCTCCTGATCAGCTCATTGAGCTTCTATTGGCTTTTCTTTGAATTTTATGAAGCAGAAGTCTGCTATACACAAGCAGCCTGTAACGGGATGATATTTACATATTCATCAACGAATGACACCACACCGGCATCAAAATTCTACCAAACCAATATGTTCGTAGATGAAGTGGTGTTTCTTGAAGCACATGAGGGGGTTTCACCCAACCAATGAAGCATATTCTTTTGGTTGACGCAGCCGTTTAGCCAGCGGTTCATCCCAGAAGAAAATTTTGCGATGAAATTGGTCATCATCTTCCAGCATGTTTAGAGCCCAATCCGACAGCGAACTTTTCTTTACACGATCGAGTGACTGTAGTTCTTGATTTATCTTCATCTTATAAGAGTGTGGCTAAAGAACCTGTCGGAAAATACGCCGCCTTGAGACCGCCGTGGAAACAACGGTTGTGGCTCGTTTGCGATAGACGCTTGAAAGTAAGCAATGTTCTTGGCACATCGATTAACCTCTTGTTTCACCGGCATGGACACGAACTTCCATCAGCAAGAATTGGACCTGAAGTCTGTTTGGAATATTATTAATTGCTTGCTTGTCTAGGACAAGAAATACGACCACAAGACGTTTTAGTTTACGTTTTTTGTAAACGTTATTTGTCCTTCGTCCTTAAATACTTTAACGTTGAACGTTTGGATTACTGGTTGGAGGTGCCTTAACAGTGAAGACTTAAGTTCGTCAAGTCCCAATTGGAAATTGTCTTCGGTATCCTACTGCGGTCTTGTCTCACGGTCTGTCTCATTACCCTGCTCGAACGTCAGTCAGACCAGCAACAATCTGTGAATGGCAAGCAGGGCTTTTGCATAAGAAGTCTCAATTATTTCTGATTTTTCAGTCGAGTTTGAATTTTTTATTTCCACGTTTGCCTTTGACATAAATTGACACAAATTGCTAACGCCAGGGTGCTCTAACATCACGTTCACCAAGTACATCATCACATTTTCTTACTTTGAAGCAATTCTAAAATCAGAAAATGTTCCACCTGGGTACTGTACTTCAACACTTTTGCAACACGATCCAAACGACACCAGTTTGTTCATCAATAGTGGTCATCAACTCACAAGCACCGCCAAGCGAGCATCCAAACGCCCCTTGAAGTCGCATTCTCGACAATCAGTCACCACCTTGACGAACCAAATCATCGATTCTCAGAGAAGGACATTCATTACTCGTCCTCCAGGTGTCTGCAGGCCTCATCCATTAATCACGATCGCCGGCAGTCTCTCTTTCTCTCTCGATCTCCATGACAAATGATTGAAACACTAAACAAACACACGATCTTCATCCATATCCTTCGGCACACGTGAGGGAGAGCCGCTTAACCATGCTGAGCGCATGTAAGTAATTTTTCAGGATCAAGAACATCGAACATCTGCGGATAACACTCGCTTTTCCCCGAGAAATGGTGTCAAAAATGCATTGGATTTGCGAAAAAAGGACACGACAATTGCCACATGTCACACAATTGATCGACATCCGACTAATGGTTGTGTGGTCATAAATTATTCGATGGCCTGTCAATGGGACGCCTTGCGCCGCTGCTCATGAAAAGCCCGGCTGTTCCGCTCTGGTTTTGATTAATTGCCTTCAATTAGTTTGTGTTCCGTGGGGTTTGCGCCTGTTCGAGGATACTCGCCCAAGAGATCTGTCACACCGTCAAGGACGCTTGATTCAGGACAATGCCGATCCCCGATCTCCGGATTCAGTGTCTCACTCTCTTCGAAGATCGAGTGAACACACGTAAACTGCAGACACGACTCAAACAGGAAAGGAGTGCCGGCGAACAAAAAGCAGCAATAAATAATAATTAAGGACATGTTTTGTTTCGATTTCGCTTGGCGTCAGTTGCTGCAGCGCCTTTATCCCTGGCAGTGCAAGCGTGTCCTGTAAAATGCAGACCGACATTCGGCGATACGTCGTGTCCGTTCCCTGTTTCTCACACACACACGGCCACGGCGCACCAATCCGCCGTGGCATGTGCCTGCATGAAATGTCGTAAATTCATTCAAACATTGTTGCAGCGGCAGGAGCAAGGAGCGGGTAGCACCGAAGCCCGACCGAAAGGCAGTCAGTGTTGTGTGCAACTGTGACAGAAATCATCGATGACATTGACAAATTCCCCCCGAGTGCACGGGTGTGTGTGCGCGCGAGGAGCCAGGACACACCGCAGTGAAAAGTGCAGGAGACTGTAAAAAACCGGGACACGTCGGTAAAGAAAGAAAAGTGAATGAATTCGAGAGTACAATGCCAGAATACAGAAATATTATTTTGATTTATTGGTGCATTGCATTTGCAAGGATGCCGATAGCGCATAACACACTCCACGTCGGTGGTGGCCGCGCCGATGGGCGGATGGGCGGGGACGGGGCAAGATGACGACAGCTAGACAACGACACAAGTTGCATGCACTTGCGGAAGGGTTGGGCGAAAAAATGCAAAAATGTCCTGCGACATGTCAGAGGATATGGATATCTATCGACAAATCGGCGCGCAAAGGGATGAGCAGACCGGTGAATGGAGAGTTATGAATATGGACACACCGCAGAGCTGGTGATGACGCTGGACAATCATCGTCGAGGCTACGGTGTGCCTCTGTCCGAGATGCAGCGACGGTGGGATGCGCTGGCGAATCGTGGGTCCGTCGTGGGGAGGAGGATGCGTTCCGGCTGAGTGGATGCATGTACTTGGATGGGAGATTTATTGGCGTTGCTTATGAGAAGGAGCTTTTCTGCTGCCATGGGCGGATTGCACCACCAACGGCCTTTAAGGGCCGCTGCTCAAGTCGGAAGATGAGCCGTGAAATCCATCAGAAATGCCTTACTAACCACTGCTTGGATCTTGGGGTCAAAATCTCAATGTTGCCGTATGCACTCCAAACTCTCAGGATCCGTAGATACACACCCCAGAACATGCAAAACGGTGTGCGCAAGTCCCTGGTACGCCTAATAGGGCCGCTGTGGCAGTTGGAAGATGAGCAGTGAAATCCATCAGAAATGCCTTACTAACCACTGCTTGGATTTTGGGGTCAAAATCTCAATGTTGCCGGATGCACTCCAAACTCTCAGGATCGATTAATATACACCCCAGTACATGCAAAACGGTGTGCGCAAGTCCCTGGTGCGCCTAATAGGGCCGCTGTGGCAGGCGGAAGACGGGTCGTGAAATCCATCAGAAATGCCTTACTAACCACTACTTGGATTTTGGGGTCAAAATCTCAATGTTGCCGGATGCAGTCCAAACTCTCAGGATCGATTAATACACACCCCAGGACATGCAAAACGGTGTGCGCAAGTCCCTGGTGCGCCTAATAGGGCCGCTGCGGCAGTCGGAAGATGGGTCGTGAAATCCATCAGAAATGCCTTACTAACCACTGCTTGGATTTTGGGGTCAAAATCTCAATGTTGCCGGACGCACTCCAAACTCTCAGGATCCTTTAATATACACCCCAGGACATGCAAAACGGTGTGCGTAAGTCCCTGGTGCGCCTATTAGGGCCGCTGTGGCAGGCGGAAGATGGGTCGTGAAATCCATCAGAAATGCCTTACTAACCACTGCTTGGATTTTGGGGTCAAAATCTCAATGTTGCCGGATGCACTCCAAACTTTCAGGATCGATTAATACACACCCCAGGACGTGCAAAACGGTGTGCGCAAGTCCTTGGTGCGCCTAATAGGGCCGCTGTGGCAGTCGGAAGATGGGTCGTGAAATCCATCAGAAATGCGTCACCGCTTGGATTTTGGGGTCAAAATCTCAATGTTGCCGGATGCACTCCAAACTCTCAGGATCGATTAATACACACCCCAGGACATGCAAAACGGTGTGCGCAAGTCCCTGGTGCGCCTAATAGGGCCGCTGTGGCAGTCGGAAGATGGGTCGTGAAATCCATCAGAAATGCCTTACTAACCACTGCTTGGATTTTGGGGTCAAAATCTCAATGTTGCCGGATGCACTCCAAACTCTCAGGATCGATTAATACACACCCCAGGTCATGCAAAACGGTGTGCGCAAGTCCTTGGTGCGCCTATTAGGGCCGCTGTGGCAGGCGGAAGATGGGTCGTGAAATCCTTCAGAAATGCCTTACTAACCACTGCTTGGATTTTGGGGTCAAAATCTCAATGTTGCCGGACGCACTCCAAACTCTCAGGATCCATTAATATACACCCCAGGACATGCAAAACGGTGTGCGCAAGTCCCTGGTGCGCCTAATAGGGCCGCTGTGGCAGGCGGAAGATGGGTCGTGAAATCCTTCAGAAATGCCTTACTAACCACTGCTTGGATCTTGGGGTCAAAATCTCAATGTTGCCGGATGCAGTCCAAACTCTCAGGATCGATTAATACACACCCCAGGACATGCAAAACGGTGTGCGCAAGTCCCTGGTGCGCCTAATAGGGCCGCTGCGGCAGTCGGAAGATGGGTCGTGAAATCCATCAGAAATGCCTTACTAACCACTGCTTGGATTTTGGGGTCAAAATCTCAATGTTGCCGGACGCACTCCAAACTCTCAGGATCCATTAATATACACCCCAGGACATGCAAAACGGTGTGCGTAAGTCCCTGGTGCGCCTATTAGGGCCGCTGTGGCAGGCGGAAGATGGGTCGTGAAATCCATCAGAAATGCCTTACTAACCACTGCTTGGATTTTGGGGTCAAAATCTCAATGTTGCCGGATGCACTCCAAACTCTCAGGATCGATTAATACACACCCCAGGTCATGCAAAACGGTGTGCGCAAGTCCTTGGTGCGCCTATTAGGGCCGCTGTGGCAGGCGGAAGATGGGTCGTGAAATCCTTCAGAAATGCCTTACTAACCACTGCTTGGATTTTGGGGTCAAAATCTCAATGTTGCCGGACGCACTCCAAACTCTCAGGATCCATTAATATACACCCCAGGACATGCAAAACGGTGTGCGTAAGTCCCTGGTGCGCCTATTAGGGCCGCTGTGGCAGGCGGAAGATGGGTCGTGAAATCCTTCAGAAATGCCTTACTAACCACTGCTTGGATTTTGGGGTCAAAATCTCAATGTTGCCGGATGCACTCCAAACTCTCAGGATCCGTAGATACACACCCCAGAACATGCAAAACGGTGTGCGCAAGTCCCTGGTACGCCTAATAGGGCCGCTGTGGCAGTTGGAAGATGAGCAGTGAAATCCATCAGAAATGCCTTACTAACCACTGCTTGGATTTTGGGGTCAAAATCTCAATGTTGCCGGATGCAGTCCAAACTCTCAGGATCGATTAATACACACCCCAGGACATGCAAAACGGTGTGCGCAAGTCCCTGGTGCGCCTATTAGGGCCGCTGCGGCAGGCGGAAGGTGGGTCGTGAAATCCATCAGAAATGCCTTACTAACCACTGCTTGGATTTTGGGGTCAAAATCTCAATGTTGCCGGATGCAGTCCAAACTCTCAGGATCGATTAATACACACCCCAGGACATGCAAAACGGTGTGCGCAAGTCCCTGGTGCGCCTAATAGGGCCGCTGTGGCAGTCGGAAGATGGGTCGTGAAATCCATCAGAAATGTCTTACTAACGACTGCTTGGATTTTGGGGTCAAAATCTCAATGTTGCCGGATGCACTCCAAACTCTCAGGATCGATTAATACACACCCCAGTACATGCAAAACGGTGTGCGCAAGTCCCTGGTGCGCCTAATAGGGCCGCTGTGGCAGGCGGAAGATGGGTCGTGAAATCCATCAGAAATGCCTTACTAACCACTGCTTGGATTTTGGGGTCAAAATCTCAATGTTGCCGGATGCAGTCCAAACTCTCAGGATCGATTAATACACACCCCAGGACATGCAAAACGGTGTGCGCAAGTCCCTGGTGCGCCTAATAGGGCCGCTGTGGCAGTCGGAAGATGGGTCGTGAAATCCATTAGAAATGTCTTACTAACCACTGCTTGGATTTTGGGGTCAAAATCTCAATGTTGCCGGATGCACTCCAAACTCTCAGGATCGATTAATACACACCCCAGGACATGCAAAACGGTGTGCGTAAGTCCCTGGTGCGCCTATTAGGGCCGCTGTGGCAGGCGGAAGATGGGTCGTGAAATCCTTCAGAAATGCCTTACTAACCACTGCTTGGATTTTGGGGTCAAAATCTCAATGTTGCCGGACGCACTCCAAACTCTCAGGATCCATTAATATACACCCCAGGACATGCAAAACGGTGTGCGTAAGTCCCTGGTGCGCCTATTAGGGCCGCTGTGGCAGGCGGAAGATGGGTCGTGAAATCCATCAGAAATGCCTTACTAACCACTGCTTGGATTTTGGGGTCAAAATCTCAATGTTGCCGGATGCACTCCAAACTTTCAGGATCGATTAATACACACCCCAGGACGTGCAAAACGGTGTGCGCAAGTCCTAGGTGCGCCTAATAGGGCCGCTGTGGCAGTCGGAAGATGGGTCGTGAAATCCATCAGAAATGCGTCACCGCTTGGATTTTGGGGTCAAAATCTCAATGTTGCCGGATGCACTCTAAGCTCTCAGGATCAATTAATACACACCCCAGGACATGCAAAACGGTGTGCGCAAGTCCTTGGTGCGCCTAATAGGGCCGCTGTGGCAGGCGGAAGATGGGTCGTGAAATCCATCAGAAATGCCTTACTAACCACTGCTTGGATTTTGGGGTCAAAATCTCAATGTTGCCGGATGCACTCCAAACTCTCAGGATCGATTAATACACACCCCAGGACATGCAAAACGGTGTGCGCAAGTCCCTGGTGCGCCTATTAGGGCCGCTGCGGCAGGCGGAAGGTGGGTCGTGAAATCCATCAGAAATGCCTTACTAACCACTGCTTGGATTTTGGGGTCAAAATCTCAATGTTGCCGGATGCAGTCCAAACTCTCAGGATCGATTAATACACACCCCAGGACATGCAAAACGGTGTGCGCAAGTCCCTGGTGCGCCTAATAGGGCCGCTGTGGCAGTCGGAAGATGGGTCGTGAAATCCATCAGAAATGCCTTACTAACCACTGCTTGGATTTTGGGGTCAAAATCTCAATGTTGCCGGATGCACTCCAAACTCTCAGGATCGATTAATACACACCCCAGGACATGCAAAACGGTGTGCGCAAGTCCCTGGTGCGCCTAATAGGGCCGCTGTGGCAGTCGGAAGATGGGTCGTGAAATCCATCAGAAATGCCTTACTAACCACTGCTTGGATTTTGGGGTCAAAATCTCAATGTTGCCGGATGCACTCCAAACTCTCAGGATCGATTAATACACACCCCAGGACATGCAAAACGGTGTGCGCAAGTCCCTGGTGCGCCTATTAGGGCCGCTGCGGCAGGCGGAAGGTGGGTCGTGAAATCCATCAGAAATGCCTTACTAACCACTGCTTGTATTTTGGGGTCAAAATCTCAATGTTGCCGGATGCACTCCAACCTCTCAGGATCCATTAATACACACCCCAGGACATGCAAAACGGTGTGCGCAAGTCCTTGGTGCGCCTAGTAGGGCCGCTGTGGCAGTCGGAAGATGGGTCGTGAAGTCCATCAGAAATGCCTTACTAACCACTGCTTGGATTTTGGGGTCAAAATCTCAATGTTGCCGGATGCACTCCAAGCTCTCAAGATCGATTAATACACACCCCAGGACATGCAAAACGGTGTGCGCAAGTCCCTGGTGCGCCTAATAGGGCCGCTGTGGCAGTCGGAAGATGGGTCGTGAAATCCATCAGAAATGCCTTACTAACCACTGCTTGGATTTTGGGGTCAAAATCTCAATGTTGCCGGATGCACTCCAAACTCTCAGGATCCGTAGATACACACCCCAGAACATGCAAAACGGTGTGCGCAAGTCCCTGGTACGCCTAATAGGGCCGCTGTGGCAGTTGGAAGATGAGCAGTGAAATCCATCAGAAATGCCTTACTAACCACTGCTTGGATTTTGGGGTCAAAATCTCAATGTTGCCGGATGCACTCCAAACTCTCAGGATCCATTAATACACACCCCAGGACATGCAAAACGGTGTGCGCAAGTCCTTGGTGCGCCTAGTAGGGCCGCTGTGGCAGTCGGAAGATGGGTCGTGAAGTCCATCAGAAATGCCTTACTAACCACTGCTTGGATTTTGGGGTCAAAATCTCAATGTTGCCGGATGCACTCCAAGCTCTCAAGATCGATTAATACACACCCCAGGACATGCAAAACGGTGTGCGCAAGTCCCTGGTACGCCTAATAGGGCCGCTGTGGCAGTTGGAAGATGAGCAGTGAAATCCATCAGAAATGCCTTACTAACCACTGCTTGGATTTTGGGGTCAAAATCTCAATGTTGCCGGATGCACTCCAAACTCTCAGGATCCGTAGATACACACCCCAGAACATGCAAAACGGTGTGCGCAAGTCCCTGGTACGCCTAATAGGGCCGCTGTGGCAGTTGGAAGATGAGCAGTGAAATCCATCAGAAATGCCTTACTAACCACTGCTTGGATTTTGGGGTCAAAATCTCAATGTTGCCGGATGCAGTCCAAACTCTCAGGATCGATTAATACACACCCCAGAACATGCAAAACGGTGTGCGCAAGTCCCTGGTGCGCCTAATAGGGCCGCTGTGGCAGGCGGAAGATGGGTCGTGAAATCCATCAGAAATGCCTTACTAACCACTGCTTGGATTTTGGGGTCAAAATCTCAATGTTGCCCGATGCACTCCAAGCTCTCAGGATCGATTAATACACACCCCAGGACATGCAAAACGGTGTGCGCAAGTCCTTGGTGCGCCTAATAGGGCCGCTGTGGCAGTCGGAAGATGGGTCGTGAAATCCATTAGAAATGTCTTACTAACCACTGCTTGGATTTTGGGGTCAAAATCTCAATGTTGCCGGATGCACTCCAAACTCTCAGGATCGATTAATACACACCCCAGTACATGCAAAACGGTGTGCGCAAGTCCTTGGTGCGCCTAATAGGGCCGCTGTGGCAGTCGGAAGATGGGTCGTGAAATCCATCAGAAATGCCTTACTAACCACTGCTTGGATCTTGGGGTCAAAATCTCAATGTTGCCGGATGCAGTCCAAACTCTCAGGATCGATTAATACACACCCCAGGACATGCAAAACGGTGTGCGCAAGTCCTAGGTGCGCCTAATAGGGCCGCTGTGGCAGTCGGAAGATGGGTCGTGAAATCCATCAGAAATGCCTTACTAACCACTGCTTGGATTTTGGGGTCAAAATCTCAATGTTGCCGGATGCACTCCAAGCTCTCAAGATCGATTAATACACACTCCAGGACTTGCAAAACGGTGTGCGCAAGTCCCTGGTGCGCCTAATAGGGCCGCTGTGGCAGTCGGAAGATGGGTCGTGAAATCCATCAGAAATGCCTTACTAACCACTGCTTGTATTTTGGGGTCAAAATCTCAATGTTGCCGGATGCACTCCAACCTCTCAGGATCCATTAATACACACCCCAGGACATGCAAAACGGTGTGCGCAAGTCCCTGGTGCGCCTAATAGGGCCGCTGTGGCAGTCGGAAGATGGGTCGTGAAATCCATCAGAAATGCCTTACTAACCACTGCTTGGATTTTGGGGTCAAAATCTCAATGTTGCCGGATGCACTCCAAACTCTCAGGATCCATTAATACACACCCCAGGACATGCAAAACGGTGTGCGCAAGTCCTTGGTGCGCCTAGTAGGGCCGCTGTGGCAGTCGGAAGATGGGTCGTGAAGTCCATCAGAAATGCCTTACTAACCACTGCTTGTATTTTGGGGTCAAAATCTCAATGTTGCCGGATGCACTCCAACCTCTCAGGATCCATTAATACACACCCCAGGACATGCAAAACGGTGTGCGCAAGTCCCTGGTGCGCCTAATAGGGCCGCTGTGGCAGTCGGAAGATGGGTCGTGAAATCCATCAGAAATGCCTTACTAACCACTGCTTGGATTTTGGGGTCAAAATCTCAATGTTGCCGGATGCACTCCAAACTCTCAGGATCCGTAGATACACACCCCAGAACATGCAAAACGGTGTGCGCAAGTCCCTGGTACGCCTAATAGGGCCGCTGTGGCAGTTGGAAGATGAGCAGTGAAATCCATCAGAAATGCCTTACTAACCACTGCTTGGATTTTGGGGTCAAAATCTCAATGTTGCCGGATGCACTCCAAACTCTCAGGATCCATTAATACACACCCCAGGACATGCAAAACGGTGTGCGCAAGTCCTTGGTGCGCCTAGTAGGGCCGCTGTGGCAGTCGGAAGATGGGTCGTGAAGTCCATCAGAAATGCCTTACTAACCACTGCTTGGATTTTGGGGTCAAAATCTCAATGTTGCCGGATGCACTCCAAGCTCTCAAGATCGATTAATACACACCCCAGGACATGCAAAACGGTGTGCGCAAGTCCCTGGTACGCCTAATAGGGCCGCTGTGGCAGTTGGAAGATGAGCAGTGAAATCCATCAGAAATGCCTTACTAACCACTGCTTGGATTTTGGGGTCAAAATCTCAATGTTGCCGGATGCACTCCAAACTCTCAGGATCCGTAGATACACACCCCAGAACATGCAAAACGGTGTGCGCAAGTCCCTGGTACGCCTAATAGGGCCGCTGTGGCAGTTGGAAGATGAGCAGTGAAATCCATCAGAAATGCCTTACTAACCACTGCTTGGATTTTGGGGTCAAAATCTCAATGTTGCCGGATGCAGTCCAAACTCTCAGGATCGATTAATACACACCCCAGAACATGCAAAACGGTGTGCGCAAGTCCCTGGTGCGATTAATAGGGCCGCTGTGGCAGGCGGAAGATGGGTCGTGAAATCCATCAGAAATGCCTTACTAACCACTGCTTGGATTTTGGGGTCAAAATCTCAATGTTGCCGGATGCACTCCAAACTCTCAGGATCGATTAATACACACCCCAGTACATGCAAAACGGTGTGCGCAAGTCCTTGGTGCGCCTAATAGGGCCGCTGTGGCAGTCGGAAGATGGGTCGTGAAATCCATCAGAAATGCCTTACTAACCACTGCTTGGATCTTGGGGTCAAAATCTCAATGTTGCCGGATGCAGTCCAAACTCTCAGGATCGATTAATACACACCCCAGGACATGCAAAACGGTGTGCGCAAGTCCTAGGTGCGCCTAATAGGGCCGCTGTGGCAGTCGGAAGATGGGTCGTGAAATCCATCAGAAATGCCTTACTAACCACTGCTTGGATTTTGGGGTCAAAATCTCAATGTTGCCGGATGCAGTCCAAACTCTCAGGATCGATTAATACACACCCCAGGACATGCAAAACGGTGTGCGCAAGTCCTTGGTGCGCCTAATAGGGCCGCTGTGGCAGTCGGAAGATGGGTCGTGAAATCCATCAGAAATGCCTTACTAACCACTGCTTGGATTTTGGGGTCAAAATCTCAATGTTGCCGGATGCACTCCAAACTCTCAGGATCCATTAATACACACTCCAGGACTTGCAAAACGGTGTGCGCAAGTCCCTGGTGCGCCTAACAGGGCCGCTGTGGCAGTCGGAAGATGGGTCGTGAAATCCATCAGAAATGCCTTACTAACCACTGCTTGGATTTTGGGGTCAAAATCTCAATGTTGCCGGATGCAGTCCAAACTCTCAGGATCGATTAATACACACCCCAGGACATGCAAAACGGTGTGCGCAAGTCCTTGGTGCACCTAATAGGGCCGCTGTGGCAGTCGGAAGATGGGTCGTGAAATCCATCAGAAATGCCTTACACCACTGCTTGGATTTTGGGGTCAAAATCTCAAGGTTGCCGGATGCAGTCCAAACTCTCAGGATCGATTAATACACACCCCAGGACATGCAAAACGGTGTGCGCAAGTCCCTGGTGCGCCTAATAGGGCCGCTGTGGCAGTTGGAAGATGAGCAGTGAAATCCATCAGAAATGCCTTACCAACAACTGCTTGGATTTTGGGGTCAAAATCTCAATGTTGCCGGATGCACTCCAAACTCTCAGGATCGATTAATACACACCCCAGGACATGCAAAACGGTGTGCGCAAGTCCCTGGTGCGCCTAATAGGGCCGCTGTGGCAGTTGGAAGATGAGCAGTGAAATCCATCAGAAATGCCTTACCAACAACTGCTTGGATTTTGGGGTCAAAATCTCAATGTTGCCGGATGCACTCCAAACTCTCAGGATCGATTAATACACACCCCAGGACATGCAAAACGGCGTGCGCAAGTCCCTGGTGCGCCTAATAGGGCCGCTGTGGCAGGCGGAAGATGGGTCGTGAAATCCATCAGAAATGCCTTACTAACCACTGCTTGTATTTTGGGGTCAAAATCTCAATGTTGCCGGATGCACTCCAAACTCTCAGGATCCATTAATACACACCCCAGGACATGCACAACGGTGTGCGCAAGTCCTTGGTGCGCCTAGTAGGGCCGCTGTGGCAGTCGGAAGATGGGTCGTGAAATCCTTCAGAAATGCCTTACTAACCACTGCTTGGATTTTGGGGTCAAAATCTCAATGTTGCCGGACGCACTCCAAACTCTCAGGATCCATTAATATACACCCCAGGACATGCAAAACGGTGTGCGTAAGTCCCTGGTGCGCCTATTAGGGCCGCTGTGGCAGGCGGAAGATGGGTCGTGAAATCCTTCAGAAATGCCTTACTAACCACTGCTTGGATTTTGGGGTCAAAATCTCAATGTTGCCGGATGCACTCCAAACTTTCAGGATCGATTAATACACACCCCAGGACGTGCAAAACGGTGTGCGCAAGTCCTTGGTGCGCCTAATAGGGCCGCTGTGGCAGTCGGAAGATGGGTCGTGAAATCCATCAGAAATGCCTTACTAACCACTGCTTGGATTTTGGGGTCAAAATCTCAATGTTGCCGGATGCAGTCCAAACTCTCAGGATCGATTAATACACACCCCAGGACATGCAAAACGGTGTGCGCAAGTCCCTGGTGCGCCTAATAGGGCCGCTGTGGCAGTTGGAAGATGAGCAGTGAAATCCATCAGAAATGCCTTACCAACAACTGCTTGGATTTTGGGGTCAAAATCTCAATGTTGCCGGATGCACTCCAAACTCTCAGGATCGATTAATACACACCCCAGGACATGCAAAACGGCGTGCGCAAGTCCCTGGTGCGCCTAATAGGGCCGCTGTGGCAGGCGGAAGATGGGTCGTGAAATCCATCAGAAATGCCTTACTAACCACTGCTTGTATTTTGGGGTCAAAATCTCAATGTTGCCGGATGCACTCCAAACTCTCAGGATCCATTAATACACACCCCAGGACATGCACAACGGTGTGCGCAAGTCCTTGGTGCGCCTAGTAGGGCCGCTGTGGCAGTCGGAAGATGGGTCGTGAAATCCTTCAGAAATGCCTTACTAACCACTGCTTGGATTTTGGGGTCAAAATCTCAATGTTGCCGGACGCACTCCAAACTCTCAGGATCCATTAATATACACCCCAGGACATGCAAAACGGTGTGCGTAAGTCCCTGGTGCGCCTATTAGGGCCGCTGTGGCAGGCGGAAGATGGGTCGTGAAATCCTTCAGAAATGCCTTACTAACCACTGCTTGGATTTTGGGGTCAAAATCTCAATGTTGCCGGATGCACTCCAAACTTTCAGGATCGATTAATACACACCCCAGGACGTGCAAAACGGTGTGCGCAAGTCCTTGGTGCGCCTAATAGGGCCGCTGTGGCAGTCGGAAGATGGGTCGTGAAATCCATCAGAAATGCGTCACCGCTTGGATTTTGGGGTCAAAATCTCAATGTTGCCGGATGCACTCCAAACTCTCAGGATCGATTAATACACACCCCAGTACATGCAAAACGGTGTGCGCAAGTCCCTGGTGCGCCTAATAGGGCCGCTGTGGCAGGCGGAAGATGGGTCGTGAAATCCATCAGAAATGCCTTACTAACCACTGCTTGTATTTTGGGGTCAAAATCTCAATGTTGCCGGATGCACTCCAAACTCTCAGGATCCATTAATACACACCCCAGGACATGCAAAACGGTGTGCGCAAGTCCTTGGTGCGCCTAGTAGGGCCGCTGTGGCAGTCGGAAGATGGGTCGTGAAGTCCATCAGAAATGCCTTACTAACCACTGCTTGTATTTTGGGGTCAAAATCTCAATGTTGCCGGATGCACTCCAAACTCTCAGGATCCATTAATACACACCCCAGGACATGCAAGACGGTGTGCGCAAGTCCCTGGTGCGCCTAATAGGGCCGCTGTGGCAGTCGGAAGATGGGTCGTGAAATCCATCAGAAAAGCCTTACTAACCACTGCTTGGATTTTGGGGTCAAAATCTCAATGTTGCCGGATGCACTCCAAACTCTCAGGATCCATTAATACACACCCCAGGACATGCAAAACGGTGTGCGCAAGTCCTTGGTGCGCCTAGTAGGGCCGCTGTGGCAGTCGGAAGATGGGTCGTGAAGTCCATCAGAAATGCCTTACTAACCACTGCTTGGATTTTGGGGTCAAAATCTCAATGTTGCCGGATGCACTCCAAGCTCTCAAGATCGATTAATACACACCCCAGGACATGCAAAACGGTGTGCGCAAGTCCTTGGTGCGCCTAATAGGGCCGCTGTGGCAGTCGGAAGATCGGTCGTGAAATCCACCAGAAATGCCTTACTAACCACTGCTTGGATTTTGGGGTCAAAATCTCAATGTTGCCGGATACACTCCAAACTCTCAGGATCCGTAGATACACACCCCAGAACATGCAAAACGGTGTGCGCAAGTCCCTGGTACGCCTTATAGGGCCGCTGTGGCAGTTGGAAGATGAGCAGTGAAATCCATCAGAAATGCCTTACTAACCACTGCTTGGATTTTGGGGTCAAAATCTCAATGTTGCCGGATGCACTCCAAACACTCAGGATCGATTAATACACACCCCAGGACATGCAAAACGGTGTGCGCAAGTCCTTGGTGCGCCTAATAGGGCCGCTGTGGCAGTCGGAAGATGGGTCGTGAAATCCATCAGAAATGCCTTACTAACCACTGCTTGGATTTTGGGGTCAAAATCTTAATGTTGCCGGATGCAGTCCAAACTCTCAGGATCGATTAATACACACCCCAGGACATGCAAAACGGTGTGCGCAAGTCCTTGGTGCGCCTAATAGGGCCGCTGTGGCAGTCGGAAGATCGGTCGTGAAATCCACCAGAAATGCCTTACTAACCACTGCTTGGATTTTGGGGTCAAAATCTCAATGTTGCCGGATGCACTCCAAACTCTCAGGATCCGTAGATACACACCCCAGAACATGCAAAACGGTGTGCGCAAGTCCCTGGTACGCCTAATAGGGCCGCTGTGGCAGTTGGAAGATGAGCAGTGAAATCCATCAGAAATGCCTTACTAACCACTGCTTGGATTTTGGGGTCAAAATCTCAATGTTGCCGGATGCAGTCCAAACTCTCAGGATCGATTAATACACACCCCAGGACATGCAAAACGGTGTGCGCAAGTCCTTGGTGCGCCTAATAGGGCCGCTGTGGCAGTCGGAAGATGGGTCGTGAAATCCATCAGAAATGCCTTACTAACCACTGCTTGGATTTTGGGGTCAAAATCTCAATGTTGCCGGATGCAGTCCAAACTCTCAGGATCGATTAATACACACCCCAGGACATGCAAAACGGTGTGCGCAAGTCCTTGGTGCGCCTAATAGGGCCGCTGTGGCAGGCGGAAGATGGGTCGTGAAATCCATCAGAAATGCCTTACTAACCACTGCTTGGATTTTGGGGTCAAAATCTCAATGTTGCCGGATGCACTCCAAACTCTCAGGATCCATTAATACACACTCCAGGACTTGCAAAACGGTGTGCGCAAGTCCCTGGTGCGCCTAACAGGGCCGCTGTGGCAGTCGGAAGATGGGTCGTGAAATCCATCAGAAATGCCTTACTAACCACTGCTTGGATTTTGGGGTCAAAATCTCAATGTTGCCGGATGCACTCCAAACTCTCAGGATCCATTAATATACACCCCAGGACATGCAAAACGGTGTGCGTAAGTCCCTGGTGCGCCTATTAGGGCCGCTGTGGCAGGCGGAAGATGGGTCGTGAAATCCATCAGAAATGCCTTACTAACCACTGCTTGGATTTTGGGGTCAAAATCTCAATGTTGCCGGATGCAGTCCAAACTCTCAGGATCGATTAATACACACCCCAGGACATGCAAAACGGTGTGCGCAAGTCCTTGGTGCGCCTAATAGGGCCGCTGTGGCAGTCGGAAGATGGGTCGTGAAATCCATCAGAAATGCCTTACTAACCACTGCTTGGATTTTGGGGTCAAAATCTCAATGTTGCCGGATGCACTCCAAACTCTCAGGATCCATTAATACACACTCCAGGACTTGCAAAACGGTGTGCGCAAGTCCCTGGTGCGCCTAACAGGGCCGCTGTGGCAGTCGGAAGATGGGTCGTGAAATCCATCAGAAATGCCTTACTAACCACTGCTTGGATTTTGGGGTCAAAATCTCAATGTTGCCGGATGCAGTCCAAACTCTCAGGATCGATTAATAAACACCCCAGGACATGCAAAACGGTGTGCGCAAGTCCTTGGTGCACCTAATAGGGCCGCTGTGGCAGTCGGAAGATGGGTCGTGAAATCCATCAGAAATGCCTTACTAACCACTGCTTGGATTTTGGGGTCAAAATCTCAATGTTGCCGGATGCAGTCCAAACTCTCAGGATCGATTAATACACACCCCAGGACATGCAAAACGGTGTGCGCAAGTCCCTGGTACGCCTAATAGGGCCGCTGTGGCAGTTGGAAGATGAGCAGTGAAATCCATCAGAAATGCCTTACCAACAACTGCTTGGATTTTGGGGTCAAAATCTCAATGTTGCCGGATGCACTCCAAACTCTCAGGATCGATTAATACACACCCCAGGACATGCAAAACGGTGTGCGCAAGTCCCTGGTACGCCTAATAGGGCCGCTGTGGCAGTTGGAAGATGAGCAGTGAAATCCATCAGAAATGCCTTACTAACCACTGCTTGGATTTTGGGGTCAAAATCTCAATGTTGCCGGATGCACTCCAAACTCTCAGGATCCGTAGATACACACCCCAGAACATGCAAAACGGTGTGCGCAAGTCCTTGGTGCGCCTAATAGGGCCGCTGTGGCAGTTGGAAGATGAGCAGTGAAATCCATCAGAAATGCCTTACTAACCACTGCTTGGATTTTGGGGTCAAAATCTCAATGTTGCCGGATGCAGTCCAAACTCTCAGGATCGATTAATACACACCCCAGGACATGCAAAACGGTGGGCGCAAGTCCCTGGTGCGCCTAATAGGGCCGCTGTGGCAGGCGGAAGATGGGTCGTGAAATCCATCAGAAATGCCTTACTAACCACTGCTTGGATTTTGGGGTCAAAATCTCAATGTTGCCGGATGCACTCCAAACTCTCAGGATCCGTAGATACACACCCCAGAACATGCAAAACGGTGTGCGCAAGTCCCTGGTACGCCTAATAGGGCCGCTGTGGCAGTTGGAAGATGAGCAGTGAAATCCATCAGAAATGCCTTACTAACCACTGCTTGGATTTTGGGGTCAAAATCTCAATGTTGCCGGATGCACTCCAAACTCTCAGGATCCGTAGATACACACCCCAGAACATGCAAAACGGTGTGCGCAAGTCCCTGGTACGCCTAATAGGGCCGCTGTGGCAGTTGGAAGATGAGCAGTGAAATCCATCAGAAATGCCTTACTAACCACTGCTTGGATTTTGGGGTCAAAATCTCAATGTTGCCGGATGCACTCCAAACTCTCAGGATCGATTAATACACACCCCAGTACATGCAAAACGGTGTGCGCAAGTCCCTGGTGCGCCTAATAGGGCCGCTGTGGCAGGCGGAAGATGGGTCGTGAAATCCATCAGAAATGCCTTACTAACCACTGCTTGGATTTTGGGGTCAAAATCTCAATGTTGCCGGATGCACTCCAAACTCTCAGGATCCGTAGATACACAACCCAGAACATGCAAAACGGTGTGCGCAAGTCCCTGGTACGCCTAATAGGGCCGCTGTGGCAGTTGGAAGATGAGCAGTGAAATCCATCAGAAATGCCTTACTAACCACTGCTTGGATTTTGGGGTCAAAATCTCAATGTTGCCGGATGCACTCCAAACTCTCAGGATCGATTAATACACACCCCAGTACATGCAAAACGGTGTGCGCAAGTCCCTGGTGCGCCTAATAGGGCCGCTGTGGCAGGCGGAAGACGGGTCGTGAAATCCATCAGAAATGCCTTACTAACCACTGCTTGGATTTTGGGGTCAAAATCTCAATGTTGCCGGATGCAGTCCAAACTCTCAGGATCGATTAATACACACCCCAGGACATGCAAAACGGTGTGCGCAAGTCCCTGGTGCGCCTAATAGGGCCGCTGCGGCAGTCGGAAGATGGGTCGTGAAATCCATCAGAAATGCCTTACTAACCACTGCTTGGATTTTGGGGTCAAAATCTCAATGTTGCCGGACGCACTCCAAACTCTCAGGATCCATTAATATACACCCCAGGACATGCAAAACGGTGTGCGTAAGTCCCTGGTGCGCCTATTAGGGCCGCTGTGGCAGGCGGAAGATGGGTCGTGAAATCCATCAGAAATGCCTTACTAACCACTGCTTGGATTTTGGGGTCAAAATCTCAATGTTGCCGGATGCACTCCAAACTTTCAGGATCGATTAATACACACCCCAGGACGTGCAAAACGGTGTGCGCAAGTCCTTGGTGCGCCTAATAGGGCCGCTGTGGCAGTCGGAAGATGGGTCGTGAAATCCATCAGAAATGCGTCACCGCTTGGATTTTGGGGTCAAAATCTCAATGTTGCCGGATGCACTCCAAACTCTCAGGATCGATTAATACACACCCCAGGACATGCAAAACGGTGTGCGCAAGTCCCTGGTGCGCCTAATAGGGCCGCTGTGGCAGTCGGAAGATGGGTCGTGAAATCCATCAGAAATGCCTTACTAACCACTGCTTGGATTTTGGGGTCAAAATCTCAATGTTGCCGGACGCACTCCAAACTCTCAGGATCCATTAATATACACCCCAGGACATGCAAAACGGTGTGCGTAAGTCCCTGGTGCGCCTATTAGGGCCGCTGTGGCAGGCGGAAGATGGGTCGTGAAATCCTTCAGAAATGCCTTACTAACCACTGCTTGGATCTTGGGGTCAAAATCTCAATGTTGCCGGATGCAGTCCAAACTCTCAGGATCGATTAATACACACCCCAGGACATGCAAAACGGTGTGCGCAAGTCCCTGGTGCGCCTAATAGGGCCGCTGCGGCAGTCGGAAGATGGGTCGTGAAATCCATCAGAAATGCCTTACTAACCACTGCTTGGATTTTGGGGTCAAAATCTCAATGTTGCCGGACGCACTCCAAACTCTCAGGATCCATTAATATACACCCCAGGACATGCAAAACGGTGTGCGCAAGTCCCTGGTGCGCCTATTAGGGCCGCTGTGGCAGGCGGAAGATGGGTCGTGAAATCCATCAGAAATGCCTTACTAACCACTGCTTGGATTTTGGGGTCAAAATCTCAATGTTGCCGGATGCACTCCAAACTCTCAGGATCGATTAATACACACCCCAGGTCATGCAAAACGGTGTGCGCAAGTCCCTGGTGCGCCTATTAGGGCCGCTGTGGCAGGCGGAAGATGGGTCGTGAAATCCTTCAGAAATGCCTTACTAACCACTGCTTGGATTTTGGGGTCAAAATCTCAATGTTGCCGGACGCACTCCAAACTCTCAGGATCCATTAATATACACCCCAGGACATGCAAAACGGTGTGCGTAAGTCCCTGGTGCGCCTATTAGGGCCGCTGTGGCAGGCGGAAGATGGGTCGTGAAATCCTTCAGAAATGCCTTACTAACCACTGCTTGGATTTTGGGGTCAAAATCTCAATGTTGCCGGATGCACTCCAAACTCTCAGGATCGATTAATACACACCCCAGGACGTGCAAAACGGTGTGCGCAAGTCCTTGGTGCGCCTAATAGGGCCGCTGTGGCAGTCGGAAGATGGGTCGTGAAATCCATCAGAAATGCGTCACCGCTTGGATTTTGGGGTCAAAATCTCAATGTTGCCGGATGCACTCCAAACTCTCAGGATCGATTAATACACACCCCAGGACATGCAAAACGGTGTGCGCAAGTCCCTGGTGCGCCTAATAGGGCCGCTGTGGCAGTCGGAAGATGGGTCGTGAAATCCATCAGAAATGCCTTACTAACCACTGCTTGGATTTTGGGGTCAAAATCTCAATGTTGCCGGACGCACTCCAAACTCTCAGGATCCATTAATATACACCCCAGGACATGCAAAACGGTGTGCGTAAGTCCCTGGTGCGCCTAATAGGGCCGCTGTGGCAGGCGGAAGATGGGTCGTGAAATCCTTCAGAAATGCCTTACTAACCACTGCTTGGATTTTGGGGTCAAAATCTCAATGTTGCCGGATGCAGTCCAAACTCTCAGGATCGATTAATACACACCCCAGGACATGCAAAACGGTGTGCGCAAGTCCCTGGTGCGCCTAATAGGGCCGCTGCGGCAGTCGGAAGATGGGTCGTGAAATCCATCAGAAATGCCTTACTAACCACTGCTTGGATTTTGGGGTCAAAATCTCAATGTTGCCGGACGCACTCCAAACTCTCAGGATCCATTAATACACACCCCAGGACATGCAAAACGGTGTGCGCAAGTCCCTGGTGCGCCTATTAGGGCCGCTGTGGCAGGCGGAAGATGGGTCGTGAAATCCATCAGAAATGCCTTACTAACCACTGCTTGGATTTTGGGGTCAAAATCTCAATGTTGCCGGATGCACTCCAAACTCTCAGGATCGATTAATACACACCCCAGGTCATGCAAAACGGTGTGCGCAAGTCCTTGGTGCGCCTATTAGGGCCGCTGTGGCAGGCGGAAGATGGGTCGTGAAATCCTTCAGAAATGCCTTACTAACCACTGCTTGGATTTTGGGGTCAAAATCTCAATGTTGCCGGACGCACTCCAAACTCTCAGGATCCATTAATATACACCCCAGGACATGCAAAACGGTGTGCGTAAGTCCCTGGTGCGCCTATTAGGGCCGCTGTGGCAGGCGGAAGATGGGTCGTGAAATCCTTCAGAAATGCCTTACTAACCACTGCTTGGATTTTGGGGTCAAAATCTCAATGTTGCCGGATGCAGTCCAAACTCTCAGGATCGATTAATACACACCCCAGGACATGCAAAACGGTGTGCGCAAGTCCCTGGTGCGCCTAATAGGGCCGCTGTGGCAGGCGGAAGATGGGTCGTGAAATCCATCAGAAATGCCTTACTAACCACTGCTTGGATTTTGGGGTCAAAATCTCAATGTTGACGGATGCAGTCCAAACTCTCAGGATCGATTAATACACACCCCAGGACATGCAAAACGGTGTGCGCAAGTCCCTGGTACGCCTAATAGGGCCGCTGTGGCAGTTGGAAGATGAGCAGTGAAATCCATCAGAAATGCCTTACTAACCACTGCTTGGATTTTGGGGTCAAAATCTCAATGTTGCCGGACGCACTCCAAACTCTCAGGACCCATTAATATACACCCCAGGACATGCAAAACGGTGTGCGTAAGTCCCTGGTGCGCCTATTAGGGACGCTGTGGCAGGCGGAAGATGGGTCGTGAAATCCTTCAGAAATGCCTTACTAACCACTGCTTGGATTTTGGGGTCAAAATCTCAATGTTGCCGGACGCACTCCAAACTCTCAGGATCCATTAATATACACCCCAGGACATGCAAAACGGTGTGCGTAAGTCCCTGGTGCGCCTATTAGGGCCGCTGTGGCAGGCGGAAGATGGGTCGTGAAATCCTTCAGAAATGCCTTACTAACCACTGCTTGGATCTTGGGGTCAAAATCTCAATGTTGCCGGATGCAGTCCAAACTCTCAGGATCGATTAATACACACCCCAGGACATGCAAAACGGTGTGCGCAAGTCCCTGGTGCGCCTAATAGGGCCGCTGCGGCAGTCGGAAGATGGGTCGTGAAATCCATCAGAAATGCCTTACTAACCACTGCTTGGATTTTGGGGTCAAAATCTCAATGTTGCCGGATGCACTCCAAACTCTCAGGATCGATTAATACACACCCCAGTACATGCAAAACGGTGTGCGCAAGTCCCTGGTGCGCCTAATAGGGCCGCTGTGGCAGGCGGAAGATGGGTCGTGAAATCCATCAGAAATGCCTTACTAACCACTGCTTGTATTTTGGGGTCAAAATCTCAATGTTGCCGGATGCACTCCAAACTCTCAGGATCCATTAATACACACCCCAGGACATGCAAGACGGTGTGCGCAAGTCCCTGGTGCGCCTAATAGGGCCGCTGTGGCAGTCGGAAGATGGGTCGTGAAATCCATCAGAAAAGCCTTACTAACCACTGCTTGGATTTTGGGGTCAAAATCTCAATGTTGCCGGATGCACTCCAAACTCTCAGGATCCATTAATACACACCCCAGGACATGCAAAACGGTGTGCGCAAGTCCTTGGTGCGCCTAGTAGGGCCGCTGTGGCAGTCGGAAGATGGGTCGTGAAGTCCATCAGAAATGCCTTACTAACCACTGCTTGGATTTTGGGGTCAAAATCTCAATGTTGCCGGATGCACTCCAAGCTCTCAAGATCGATTAATACACACCCCAGGACATGCAAAACGGTGTGCGCAAGTCCTTGGTGCGCCTAATAGGGCCGCTGTGGCAGTCGGAAGATCGGTCGTGAAATCCACCAGAAATGCCTTACTAACCACTGCTTGGATTTTGGGGTCAAAATCTCAATGTTGCCGGATACACTCCAAACTCTCAGGATCCGTAGATACACACCCCAGAACATGCAAAACGGTGTGCGCAAGTCCCTGGTACGCCTTATAGGGCCGCTGTGGCAGTTGGAAGATGAGCAGTGAAATCCATCAGAAATGCCTTACTAACCACTGCTTGGATTTTGGGGTCAAAATCTCAATGTTGCCGGATGCACTCCAAACACTCAGGATCGATTAATACACACCCCAGGACATGCAAAACGGTGTGCGCAAGTCCTTGGTGCGCCTAATAGGGCCGCTGTGGCAGTCGGAAGATGGGTCGTGAAATCCATCAGAAATGCCTTACTAACCACTGCTTGGATTTTGGGGTCAAAATCTTAATGTTGCCGGATGCAGTCCAAACTCTCAGGATCGATTAATACACACCCCAGGACATGCAAAACGGTGCGCAAGTCCTTGGTGCGCCTAATAGGGCCGCTGTGGCAGTCGGAAGATCGGTTGTGAAATCCACCAGAAATGCCTTACTAACCACTGCTTGGATTTTGGGGTCAAAATCTCAATGTTGCCGGATGCACTCCAAGCTCTCAGGATCCATTGATACACACCCCAGAACATGGAAAACGGTGTGCGCAAGTCCCTGGTACGCCTAATAGGGCCGCTGTGGCAGTTGGAAGATGAGCAGTGAAATCCATCAGAAATGCCTTACTAACCACTGCTTGGATTTTGGGGTCAAAATCTCAATGTTGCCGGATGCAGTCCAAACTCTCAGGATCGATTAATACACACCCCAGGACATGCAAAACGGTGTGCGCAAGTCCTTGGTGCGCCTAATAGGGCCGCTGTGGCAGTCGGAAGATGGGTCGTGAAATCCATCAGAAATGCCTTACTAACCACTGCTTGGATTTTGGGGTCAAAATCTCAATGTTGCCGGATGCAGTCCAAACTCTCAGGATCGATTAATACACACCCCAGGACATGCAAAACGGTGTGCGCAAGTCCTTGGTGCGCCTAATAGGGCCGCTGTGGCAGTCGGAAGATGGGTCGTGAAATCCATCAGAAATGCCTTACTAACCACTGCTTGGATTTTGGGGTCAAAATCTCAATGTTGCCGGATGCACTCCAAACTCTCAGGATCCATTAATACACACTCCAGGACTTGCAAAACGGTGTGCGCAAGTCCCTGGTGCGCCTAACAGGGCCGCTGTGGCAGTCGGAAGATGGGTCGTGAAATCCATCAGAAATGCCTTACTAACCACTGCTTGGATTTTGGGGTCAAAATCTCAATGTTGCCGGATGCACTCCAAACTCTCAGGATCCATTAATATACACCCCAGGACATGCAAAACGGTGTGCGTAAGTCCCTGGTGCGCCTATTAGGGCCGCTGTGGCAGGCGGAAGATGGGTCGTGAAATCCATCAGAAATGCCTTACTAACCACTGCTTGGATTTTGGGGTCAAAATCTCAATGTTGCCGGATGCAGTCCAAACTCTCAGGATCGATTAATACACACCCCAGGACATGCAAAACGGTGTGCGCAAGTCCTTGGTGCGCCTAATAGGGCCGCTGTGGCAGTCGGAAGATGGGTCGTGAAATCCATCAGAAATGCCTTACTAACCACTGCTTGGATTTTGGGGTCAAAATCTCAATGTTGCCGGATGCACTCCAAACTCTCAGGATCCATTAATACACACTCCAGGACTTGCAAAACGGTGTGCGCAAGTCCCTGGTGCGCCTAACAGGGCCGCTGTGGCAGTCGGAAGATGGGTCGTGAAATCCATCAGAAATGCCTTACTAACCACTGCTTGGATTTTGGGGTCAAAATCTCAATGTTGCCGGATGCAGTCCAAACTCTCAGGATCGATTAATAAACACCCCAGGACATGCAAAACGGTGTGCGCAAGTCCTTGGTGCACCTAATAGGGCCGCTGTGGCAGTCGGAAGATGGGTCGTGAAATCCATCAGAAATGCCTTACTAACCACTGCTTGGATTTTGGGGTCAAAATCTCAATGTTGCCGGATGCAGTCCAAACTCTCAGGATCGATTAATACACACCCCAGGACATGCAAAACGGTGTGCGCAAGTCCCTGGTACGCCTAATAGGGCCGCTGTGGCAGTTGGAAGATGAGCAGTGAAATCCATCAGAAATGCCTTACCAACAACTGCTTGGATTTTGGGGTCAAAATCTCAATGTTGCCGGATGCACTCCAAACTCTCAGGATCGATTAATACACACCCCAGGACATGCAAAACGGTGTGCGCAAGTCCCTGGTACGCCTAATAGGGCCGCTGTGGCAGTTGGAAGATGAGCAGTGAAATCCATCAGAAATGCCTTACTAACCACTGCTTGGATTTTGGGGTCAAAATCTCAATGTTGCCGGATGCACTCCAAACTCTCAGGATCCGTAGATACACACCCCAGAACATGCAAAACGGTGTGCGCAAGTCCTTGGTGCGCCTAATAGGGCCGCTGTGGCAGTTGGAAGATGAGCAGTGAAATCCATCAGAAATGCCTTACTAACCACTGCTTGGATTTTGGGGTCAAAATCTCAATGTTGCCGGATGCAGTCCAAACTCTCAGGATCGATTAATACACACCCCAGGACATGCAAAACGGTGGGCGCAAGTCCCTGGTGCGCCTAATAGGGCCGCTGTGGCAGGCGGAAGATGGGTCGTGAAATCCATCAGAAATGCCTTACTAACCACTGCTTGGATTTTGGGGTCAAAATCTCAATGTTGCCGGATGCACTCCAAACTCTCAGGATCCGTAGATACACACCCCAGAACATGCAAAACGGTTGTGCGCAAGTCCCTGGTACGCCTAATAGGGCCGCTGTGGCAGTTGGAAGATGAGCAGTGAAATCCATCAGAAATGCCTTACTAACCACTGCTTGGATTTTGGGGTCAAAATCTCAATGTTGCCGGATGCACTCCAAACTCTCAGGATCCGTAGATACACACCCCAGAACATGCAAAACGGTGTGCGCAAGTCCCTGGTACGCCTAATAGGGCCGCTGTGGCAGTTGGAAGATGAGCAGTGAAATCCATCAGAAATGCCTTACTAACCACTGCTTGGATTTTGGGGTCAAAATCTCAATGTTGCCGGATGCACTCCAAACTCTCAGGATCGATTAATACACACCCCAGTACATGCAAAACGGTGTGCGCAAGTCCCTGGTGCGCCTAATAGGGCCGCTGTGGCAGGCGGAAGATGGGTCGTGAAATCCATCAGAAATGCCTTACTAACCACTGCTTGGATTTTGGGGTCAAAATCTCAATGTTGCCGGATGCACTCCAAACTCTCAGGATCCGTAGATACACAACCCAGAACATGCAAAACGGTGTGCGCAAGTCCCTGGTACGCCTAATAGGGCCGCTGTGGCAGTTGGAAGATGAGCAGTGAAATCCATCAGAAATGCCTTACTAACCACTGCTTGGATTTTGGGGTCAAATCTCAATGTTGCCGGATGCACTCCAAACTCTCAGGATCGATTAATACACACCCCAGTACATGCAAAACGGTGTGCGCAAGTCCCTGGTGCGCCTAATAGGGCCGCTGTGGCAGGCGGAAGACGGGTCGTGAAATCCATCAGAAATGCCTTACTAACCACTACTTGGATTTTGGGGTCAAAATCTCAATGTTGCCGGATGCAGTCCAAACTCTCAGGATCGATTAATACACACCCCAGGACATGCAAAACGGTGTGCGCAAGTCCCTGGTGCGCCTAATAGGGCCGCTGCGGCAGTCGGAAGATGGGTCGTGAAATCCATCAGAAATGCCTTACTAACCACTGCTTGGATTTTGGGGTCAAAATCTCAATGTTGCCGGACGCACTCCAAACTCTCAGGATCCATTAATATACACCCCAGGACATGCAAAACGGTGTGCGTAAGTCCCTGGTGCGCCTATTAGGGCCGCTGTGGCAGGCGGAAGATGGGTCGTGAAATCCATCAGAAATGCCTTACTAACCACTGCTTGGATTTTGGGGTCAAAATCTCAATGTTGCCGGATGCACTCCAAACTTTCAGGATCGATTAATACACACCCCAGGACGTGCAAAACGGTGTGCGCAAGTCCTTGGTGCGCCTAATAGGGCCGCTGTGGCAGTCGGAAGATGGGTCGTGAAATCCATCAGAAATGCGTCACCGCTTGGATCTTGGGGTCAAAATCTCAATGTTGCCGGATGCAGTCCAAACTCTCAGGATCGATTAATACACACCCCAGGACATGCAAAACGGTGTGCGCAAGTCCCTGGTGCGCCTAATAGGGCCGCTGCGGCAGTCGGAAGATGGGTCGTGAAATCCATCAGAAATGCCTTACTAACCACTGCTTGGATTTTGGGGTCAAAATCTCAATGTTGCCGGACGCACTCCAAACTCTCAGGATCCATTAATATACACCCCAGGACATGCAAAACGGTGTGCGTAAGTCCCTGGTGCGCCTATTAGGGCCGCTGTGGCAGGCGGAAGATGGGTCGTGAAATCCATCAGAAATGCCTTACTAACCACTGCTTGGATTTTGGGGTCAAAATCTCAATGTTGCCGGATGCACTCCAAACTCTCAGGATCGATTAATACACACCCCAGGTCATGCAAAACGGTGTGCGCAAGTCCTTGGTGCGCCTATTAGGGCCGCTGTGGCAGGCGGAAGATGGGTCGTGAAATCCTTCAGAAATGCCTTACTAACCACTGCTTGGATTTTGGGGTCAAAATCTCAATGTTGCCGGACGCACTCCAAACTCTCAGGATCCATTAATATACACCCCAGGACATGCAAAACGGTGTGCGTAAGTCCCTGGTGCGCCTATTAGGGCCGCTGTGGCAGGCGGAAGATGGGTCGTGAAATCCTTCAGAAATGCCTTACTAACCACTGCTTGGATTTTGGGGTCAAAATCTCAATGTTGCCGGACGCACTCCAAACTTTCAGGATCGATTAATACACACCCCAGGACGTGCAAAACGGTGTGCGCAAGTCCTTGGTGCGCCTAATAGGGCCGCTGTGGCAGTCGGAAGATGGGTCGTGAAATCCATCAGAAATGCGTCACCGCTTGGATTTTGGGGTCAAAATCTCAATGTTGCCGGATGCACTCCAAACTCTCAGGATCGATTAATACACACCCCAGGACATGCAAAACGGTGTGCGCAAGTCCCTGGTGCGCCTAATAGGGCCGCTGTGGCAGTCGGAAGATGGGTCGTGAAATCCATCAGAAATGCCTTACTAACCACTGCTTGGATTTTGGGGTCAAAATCTCAATGTTGCCGGACGCACTCCAAACTCTCAGGATCCATTAATATACACCCCAGGACATGCAAAACGGTGTGCGTAAGTCCCTGGTGCGCCTATTAGGGCCGCTGTGGCAGGCGGAAGATGGGTCGTGAAATCCTTCAGAAATGCCTTACTAACCACTGCTTGGATCTTGGGGTCAAAATCTCAATGTTGCCGGATGCAGTCCAAACTCTCAGGATCGATTAATACACACCCCAGGACATGCAAAACGGTGTGCGCAAGTCCCTGGTGCGCCTAATAGGGCCGCTGCGGCAGTCGGAAGATGGGTCGTGAAATCCATCAGAAATGCCTTACTAACCACTGCTTGGATTTTGGGGTCAAAATCTCAATGTTGCCGGACGCACTCCAAACTCTCAGGATCCATTAATATACACCCCAGGACGTGCAAAACGGTGTGCGCAAGTCCCTGGTGCGCCTAATAGGGCCGCTGTGGCAGGCGGAAGATGGGTCGTGAAATCCATCAGAAATGCCTTACTAACCACTGCTTGGATTTTGGGGTCAAAATCTCAATGTTGCCGGATGCACTCCAAACTCTCAGGATCGATTAATACACACCCCAGGTCATGCAAAACGGTGTGCGCAAGTCCTTGGTGCGCCTATTAGGGCCGCTGTGGCAGGCGGAAGATGGGTCGTGAAATCCTTCAGAAATGCCTTACTAACCACTGCTTGGATTTTGGGGTCAAAATCTCAATGTTGCCGGACGCACTCCAAACTCTCAGGATCCATTAATATACACCCCAGGACATGCAAAACGGTGTGCGTAAGTCCCTGGTGCGCCTATTAGGGCCGCTGTGGCAGGCGGAAGATGGGTCGTGAAATCCTTCAGAAATGCCTTACTAACCACTGCTTGGATTTTGGGGTCAAAATCTCAATGTTGCCGGATGCAGTCCAAACTCTCAGGATCGATTAATACACACCCCAGGACATGCAAAACGGTGTGCGCAAGTCCCTGGTGCGCCTAATAGGGCCGCTGTGGCAGGCGGAAGATGGGTCGTGAAATCCATCAGAAATGCCTTACTAACCACTGCTTGGATTTTGGGGTCAAAATCTCAATGTTGACGGATGCAGTCCAAACTCTCAGGATCGATTAATACACACCCCAGGACATGCAAAACGGTGTGCGCAAGTCCCTGGTACGCCTAATAGGGCCGCTGTGGCAGTTGGAAGATGAGCAGTGAAATCCATCAGAAATGCCTTACTAACCACTGCTTGGATTTTGGGGTCAAAATCTCAATGTTGCCGGACGCACTCCAAACTCTCAGGACCCATTAATATACACCCCAGGATATGCAAAACGGTGTGCGTAAGTCCCTGGTGCGCCTATTAGGGACGCTGTGGCAGGCGGAAGATGGGTCGTGAAATCCTTCAGAAATGCCTTACTAACCACTGCTTGGATTTTGGGGTCAAAATCTCAATGTTGCCGGACGCACTCCAAACTCTCAGGATCCATTAATATACACCCCAGGACATGCAAAACGGTGTGCGTAAGTCCCTGGTGCGCCTATTAGGGCCGCTGTGGCAGGCGGAAGATGGGTCGTGAAATCCTTCAGAAATGCCTTACTAACCACTGCTTGGATTTTGGGGTCAAAATCTCAATGTTGCCGGATGCACTCCAAACTTTCAGGATCGATTAATACACACCCCAGGACGTGCAAAACGGTGTGCGCAAGTCCTAGGTGCGCCTAATAGGGCCGCTGTGGCAGTCGGAAGATGGGTCGTGAAATCCATCAGAAATGCGTCACCGCTTGGATTTTGGGGTCAAAATCTCAATGTTGCCGGATGCACTCCAAACTCTCAGGATCGATTAATACACACCCCAGGACATGCAAAACGGTGTGCGCAAGTCCCTGGTGCGCCTATTAGGGCCGCTGCGGCAGGCGGAAGGTGGGTCGTGAAATCCATCAGAAATGCCTTACTAACCACTGCTTGGATTTTGGGGTCAAAATCTCAATGTTGCCGGATGCAGTCCAAACTCTCAGGATCGATTAATACACACCCCAGGACATGCAAAACGGTGTGCGCAAGTCCCTGGTGCGCCTAATAGGGCCGCTGTGGCAGTCGGAAGATGGGTCGTGAAATCCATCAGAAATGCCTTACTAACCACTGCTTGGATTTTGGGGTCAAAATCTCAATGTTGCCGGATGCACTCCAAACTCTCAGGATCGATTAATACACACCCCAGGACATGCAAAACGGTGTGCGCAAGTCCCTGGTGCGCCTAATAGGGCCGCTGTGGCAGTCGGAAGATGGGTCGTGAAATCCATCAGAAATGCCTTACTAACCACTGCTTGGATTTTGGGGTCAAAATCTCAATGTTGCCGGATGCAGTCCAAACTCTCAGGATCGATTAATACACACCCCAGGACATGCAAAACGGTGTGCGCAAGTCCTTGGTGCGCCTAGTAGGGCCGCTGTGGCAGTCGGAAGATGGGTCGTGAAATCCATCAGAAATGCCTTACTAACCACTGCTTGGATTTTGGGGTCAAAATCTCAATGTTGCCGGATGCACTCCAACCTCTCAGGATCCATTAATACACACCCCAGGACATGCAAAACGGTGTGCGCAAGTCCCTGGTGCGCCTAATAGGGCCGCTGTGGCAGTCGGAAGATGGGTCGTGAAATCCATCAGAAATGCCTTACTAACCACTGCTTGGATTTTGGGGTCAAAATCTCAATGTTGCCGGATGCACTCCAAACTCTCAGGATCCGTAGATACACACCCCAGAACATGCAAAACGGTGTGCGCAAGTCCCTGGTACGCCTAATAGGGCCGCTGTGGCAGTTGGAAGATGAGCAGTGAAATCCATCAGAAATGCCTTACTAACCACTGCTTGTATTTTGGGGTCAAAATCTCAATGTTGCCGGATGCACTCCAAACTCTCAGGATCCATTAATACACACCCCAGGACATGCAAAACGGTGTGCGCAAGTCCTTGGTGCGCCTAGTAGGGCCGCTGTGGCAGTCGGAAGATGGGTCGTGAAGTCCATCAGAAATGCCTTACTAACCACTGCTTGGATTTTGGGGTCAAAATCTCAATGTTGCCGGATGCACTCCAAGCTCTCAAGATCGATTAATACACACCCCAGGACATGCAAAACGGTGTGCGCAAGTCCCTGGTACGCCTAATAGGGCCGCTGTGGCAGTTGGAAGATGAGCAGTGAAATCCATCAGAAATGCCTTACTAACCACTGCTTGGATTTTGGGGTCAAAATCTCAATGTTGCCGGATGCACTCCAAACTCTCAGGATCCGTAGATACACACCCCAGAACATGCAAAACGGTGTGCGCAAGTCCCTGGTACGCCTAATAGGGCCGCTGTGGCAGTTGGAAGATGAGCAGTGAAATCCATCAGAAATGCCTTACTAACCACTGCTTGGATTTTGGGGTCAAAATCTCAATGTTGCCGGATGCACTCCAAACACTCAGGATCGATTAATACACACCCCAGGACATGCAAAACGGTGTGCGCAAGTCCCTGGTGCGCCTAATAGGGCCGCTGTGGCAGGCGGAAGATGGGTCGTGAAATCCATCAGAAATGCCTTACTAACCACTGCTTGGATTTTGGGGTCAAAATCTCAATGTTGCCCGATGCACTCCAAGCTCTCAGGATCGATTAATACACACCCCAGGACATGCAAAACGGTGTGCGCAAGTCCTAGGTGCGCCTAATAGGGCCGCTGTGGCAGTCGGAAGATGGGTCGTGAAATCCATCAGAAATGCCTTACTAACCACTGCTTGGATTTTGGGGTCAAAATCTCAATGTTGCCGGATGCAGTCCAAACTCTCAGGATCGATTAATACACACCCCAGGACATGCAAAACGGTGTGCGCAAGTCCTTGGTGCGCCTAATAGGGCCGCTGTGGCAGTCGGAAGATGGGTCGTGAAATCCATCAGAAATGCCTTACTAACCACTGCTTGGATTTTGGGGTCAAAATCTCAATGTTGCCGGATGCACTCCAAACTCTCAGGATCCATTAATACACACTCCAGGACTTGCAAAACGGTGTGCGCAAGTCCCTGGTGCGCCTAACAGGGCCGCTGTGGCAGTCGGAAGATGGGTCGTGAAATCCATCAGAAATGCCTTACTAACCACTGCTTGGATTTTGGGGTCAAAATCTCAATGTTGCCGGATGCAGTCCAAACTCTCAGGATCGATTAATACACACCCCAGGACATGCAAAACGGTGTGCGCAAGTCCTTGGTGCACCTAATAGGGCCGCTGTGGCAGTCGGAAGATGGGTCGTGAAATCCATCAGAAATGCCTTACACCACTGCTTGGATTTTGGGGTCAAAATCTCAATGTTGCCGGATGCAGTCCAAACTCTCAGGATCGATTAATACACACCCCAGGACATGCAAAACGGTGTGCGCAAGTCCTTGGTGCACCTAATAGGGCCGCTGTGGCAGTCGGAAGATGGGTCGTGAAATCCATCAGAAATGCCTTACTAACCACTGCTTGGATTTTGGGGTCAAAATCTCAATGTTGCCGGATGCACTCCAAACTTTCAGGATCGATTAATACACACCCCAGGACGTGCAAAACGGTGTGCGCAAGTCCTTGGTGCGCCTAATAGGGCCGCTGTGGCAGTCGGAAGATGGGTCGTGAAATCCATCAGAAATGCCTTACTAACCACTGCTTGGATTTTGGGGTCAAAATCTCAATGTTGCCGGATGCACTCCAAACTCTCAGGATCCATTAATACACACCCCAGGACATGCAAAACGGTGTGCGCAAGTCCTTGGTGCGCCTAGTAGGGCCGCTGTGGCAGTCGGAAGATGGGTCGTGAAATCCATCAGAAATGCCTTACTAACCACTGCTTGGATTTTGGGGTCAAAATCTCAATGTTGCCGGATGCACTCCAAGCTCTCAAGATCGATTAATACACACCCCAGGACATGCAAAACGGTGTGCGCAAGTCCTTGGTGCGCCTAATAGGGCCGCTGTGGCAGTCGGAAGATCGGTCGTGAAATCCACCAGAAATGCCTTACTAACCACTGCTTGGATTTTGGGGTCAAAATCTCAATGTTGCCGGATGCACTCCAAACTTTCAGGATCGATTAATACACACCCCAGGACGTGCAAAACGGTGTGCGCAAGTCCTTGGTGCGCCTAATAGGGCCGCTGTGGCAGTCGGAAGATGGGTCGTGAAATCCATCAGAAATGCGTCACCGCTTGGATTTTGGGGTCAAAATCTCAATGTTGCCGGATGCACTCCAAACTCTCAGGATCGATTAATACACACCCCAGTACATGCAAAACGGTGTGCGCAAGTCCCTGGTGCGCCTAATAGGGCCGCTGTGGCAGGCGGAAGATGGGTCGTGAAATCCATCAGAAATGCCTTACTAACCACTGCTTGGATTTTGGGGTCAAAATCTCAATGTTGCCGGATGCACTCCAAACTCTCAGGATCGATTAATACACACCCCAGGACATGCAAAACGGTGTGCGTAAGTCCCTGGTGCGCCTATTAGGGCCGCTGTGGCAGGCGGAAGATGGGTCGTGAAATCCTTCAGAAATGCCTTACTAACCACTGCTTGTATTTTGGGGTCAAAATCTCAATGTTGCCGGATGCACTCCAAACTCTCAGGATCCATTAATACACACCCCAGGACATGCAAAACGGTGTGCGCAAGTCCTTGGTGCGCCTAGTAGGGCCGCTGTGGCAGTCGGAAGATGGGTCGTGAAGTCCATCAGAAATGCCTTACTAACCACTGCTTGTATTTTGGGGTCAAAATCTCAATGTTGCCGGATGCACTCCAAACTCTCAGGATCCATTAATACACACCCCAGGACATGCAAGACGGTGTGCGCAAGTCCCTGGTGCGCCTAATAGGGCCGCTGTGGCAGTCGGAAGATGGGTCGTGAAATCCATCAGAAAAGCCTTACTAACCACTGCTTGGATTTTGGGGTCAAAATCTCAATGTTGCCGGATGCACTCCAAACTCTCAGGATCCATTAATACACACCCCAGGACATGCAAAACGGTGTGCGCAAGTCCTTGGTGCGCCTAGTAGGGCCGCTGTGGCAGTCGGAAGATGGGTCGTGAAATCCATCAGAAATGCCTTACTAACCACTGCTTGGATTTTGGGGTCAAAATCTCAATGTTGCCGGATGCACTCCAAGCTCTCAAGATCGATTAATACACACCCCAGGACATGCAAAACGGTGTGCGCAAGTCCTTGGTGCGCCTAATAGGGCCGCTGTGGCAGTCGGAAGATCGGTCGTGAAATCCACCAGAAATGCCTTACTAACCACTGCTTGGATTTTGGGGTCAAAATCTCAATGTTGCCGGATACACTCCAAACTCTCAGGATCCGTAGATACACACCCCAGAACATGCAAAACGGTGTGCGCAAGTCCCTGGTACGCCTTATAGGGCCGCTGTGGCAGTTGGAAGATGAGCAGTGAAATTCATCAGAAATGCCTTACTAACCACTGCTTGGATTTTGGGGTCAAAATCTCAATGTTGCCGGATGCACTCCAAACACTCAGGATCGATTAATACACACCCCAGGACATGCAAAACGGTGTGCGCAAGTCCTTGGTGCGCCTAATAGGGCCGCTGTGGCAGTCGGAAGATGGGTCGTGAAATCCATCAGAAATGCCTTACTAACCACTGCTTGGATTTTGGGGTCAAAATCTTAATGTTGCCGGATGCAGTCCAAACTCTCAGGATCGATTAATACACACCCCAGGACATGCAAAACGGTGTGCGCAAGTCCTTGGTGCGCCTAATAGGGCCGCTGTGGCAGTCGGAAGATCGGTCGTGAAATCCATCAGAAATGCCTTACTAACCACTGCTTGGATTTTGGGGTCAAAATCTCAATGTTGCCGGATGCACTCCAAACTCTCAGGATCCGTAGATACACACCCCAGAACATGCAAAACGGTGTGCGCAAGTCCCTGGTACGCCTAATAGGGCCGCTGTGGCAGTTGGAAGATGAGCAGTGAAATCCATCAGAAATGCCTTACTAACCACTGCTTGGATTTTGGGGTCAAAATCTTAATGTTGCCCGATGCACTCCAAGCTCTCAGGATCGATTAATACACACCCCAGGACATGCAAAACGGTGTGCGCAAGTCCCTGGTGCGCCTAACAGGGCCGCTGTGGCAGTCGGAAGATGGGTCGTGAAATCCATCAGAAATGCCTTACTAACCACTGCTTGGATTTTGGGGTCAAAATCTCAATGTTGCCGGATGCAGTCCAAACTCTCAGGATCGATTAATACACACCCCAGGACATGCAAAACGGTGTGCGCAAGTCCCTGGTACGCCTAATAGGGCCGCTGTGGCAGTTGGAAGATGAGCAGTGAAATCCATCAGAAATGCCTTACCAACAACTGCTTGGATTTTGGGGTCAAAATCTCAATGTTGCCGGATGCACTCCAAACTCTCAGGATCGATTAATACACACCCCAGGACATGCAAAACGGTGTGCGCAAGTCCCTGGTGCGCCTAATAGGGCCGCTGTGGCAGGCGGAAGATGGGTCGTGAAATCCATCAGAAATGCCTTACTAACCACTGCTTGTATTTTGGGGTCAAAATCTCAATGTTGCCGGATGCACTCCAAACTCTCAGGATCCATTAATACACACCCCAGGACATGCAAAACGGTGTGCGCAAGTCCTTGGTGCGCCTAGTAGGGCCGCTGTGGCAGTCGGAAGATGGGTCGTGAAGTCCATCAGAAATGCCTTACTAACCACTGCTTGGATTTTGGGGTCAAAATCTCAATGTTGCCGGATGCACTCCAAGCTCTCAAGATCGATTAATACACACCCCAGGACATGCAAAACGGTGTGCGCAAGTCCCTGGTACGCCTAATAGGGCCGCTGTGGCAGTCGGAAGATGGGTCGTGAAATCCATCAGAAATGCCTTACTAACCACTGCTTGGATTTTGGGGTCAAAATCTCAATGTTGCCGGATGCAGTCCAAACTCTCAGGATCGATTAATACACACCCCAGGACATGCAAAACGGTGTGCGCAAGTCCTTGGTGCGCCTAATAGGGCCGCTGTGGCAGTCGGAAGATGGGTCGTTAAATCCATCAGAAATGCCTTACTAACCACTGCTTGGATTTTGGGGTCAAAATCTCAATGTTGCCGGATGCACTCCAAGCTCTCAGGATCGATTAATACACACCCCAGGACATGCAAAACGGTGTGCGCAAGTCCCTGGTACGCCTAATAGGGCCGCTGTGGCAGTCGGAAGATGGGTCGTGAAATCCATCAGAAATGCCTTACTAACCACTGCTTGGATTTTGGGGTCAAAATCTCAATGTTGCCGGATGCACTCCAAACTCTCAGGATCCGTAGATACACACCCCAGAACATGCAAAACGGTGTGCGCAAGTCCCTGGTACGCCTTATAGGGCCGCTGTGGCAGTTGGAAGATGAGCAGTGAAATCCATCAGAAATGCCTTACTAGCCACTGCTTGGATTTTGGGGTCAAAATCTCAATGTTGCCGGAGGCACTTCAAACTCTCAGGATCCGTAGATACACACCCCAGAACATGCAAAACGGTGTGCGCAAGTCCCTGGTACGCCTAATAGGGCCGCTGTGGCAGTTGGAAGATGAGCAGTGAAATCCATCAGAAATGCCTTACTAACCACTGCTTGGATTTTGGGGTCAAAATCTCAATGTTGCCGGATGCACTCCAAGATCTCAGGATCGATTAATACACACCCCAGGACATGCAAAACGGTGTGCGCAAGTCCCTGGTACGCCTAATAGGGCCGCTGTGGCAGTTGGAAGATGAGCAGTGAAATCCATCAGAAATGCCTTACTAGCCACTGCTTGGATTTTGGGGTCAAAATCTCAATGTTGCCGGAGGCACTTCAAACTCTCAGGATCCGTAGATACACACCCCAGAACATGCAAAACGGTGTGCGCAAGTCCCTGGTACGCCTAATAGGGCCGCTGTGGCAGTTGGAAGATGAGCAGTGAAATCCATCAGAAATGCCTTACTAACCACTGCTTGGATTTTGGGGTCAAAATCTCAATGTTGCCGGATGCACTCCAAGCTCTCAGGATCGATTAATACACACCCCAGGACATGCAAAACGGTGTGCGCAAGTCCCTGGTACGCCTTATAGGGCCGCTGTGGCAGTTGGAAGATGAGCAGTGAAATCCATCAGAAATGCCTTACTAACCACTGCTTGGATTTTGGGGTCAAAATCTCAATGTTGCCGGATGCACTCCAAACTCTCAGGATCCGTAGATACACACCCCAGAACATGCAAAACGGTGTGCGCAAGTCTCTGGTACGCCTAATAGGGCCGCTGTGGCAGTTGGAAGATGAGCAGTGAAATCCATCAGAAATGCCTTACTAACCACTGCTTGGATTTTGGGGTCAAAATCTCAATGTTGCCGGATGCACTCCAAGCTCTCAGGATCCGTAGATACACACCCCAGAACATGCAAAACGGTGTGCGCAAGTCTCTGGTACGCCTAATAGGGCCGCTGTGGCAGTTGGAAGATGAGCAGTGAAATCCATCAGAAATGCCTTACTAACCACTGCTTGGATTTTGGGGTCAAAATCTCAATGTTGCCGGATGCACTCCAAGCTCTCAGGATCGATTAATACACACCCCAGGACATGCAAAACGGTGTGCGCAAGTCCCTGGTACGCCTTATAGGGCCGCTGTGGCAGTTGGAAGATGAGCAGTGAAATCCATCAGAAATGCCTTACTAACCACTGCTTGGATTTTGGGGTCAAAATCTCAATGTTGCCGGATGCACTCCAAACTCTCAGGATCCGTAGATACACACCCCAGAACATGCAAAACGGTGTGCGCAAGTCTCTGGTACGCCTAATAGGGCCGCTGTGGCAGTTGGAAGATGAGCAGTGAAATCCATCAGAAATGCCTTACTAACCACTGCTTGGATTTTGGGGTCAAAATCTCAATGTTGCCGGATGCACTCCAAACTCTCAGGATCGATTAATACACACCCCAGAACATGCAAAACGGTGTGCGCAAGTCCTTGGTGCGCCTAATAGGGCCGCTGTGGCAGTCGGAAGATGGGTCGTGAAATCCATCAGAAATGCCTTACTAACCACTGCTTGGATCTTGGGGTCAAAATCTCAATGTTGCCGGATGCAGTCCAAACTCTCAGGATCGATTAATACACACCCCAGTACATGCAAAACGGTGTGCGCAAGTCCCTGGTACGCCTAATAGGGCCGCTGTGGCAGTTGGAAGATGAGCAGTGAAATCCATCAGAAATGCCTTACTAACCACTGCTTGGATTTTGGGGTCAAAATCTCAATGTTGCCGGATGCACTCCAAACTCTCAGGATCCGTAGATACACACCCCAGAACATGCAAAACGGTGTGCGCAAGTCTCTGGTACGCCTAATAGGGCCGCTGTGGCAGTTGGAAGATGAGCAGTGAAATCCATCAGAAATGCCTTACTAACCACTGCTTGGATTTTGGGGTCAAAATCTCAATGTTGCCCGATGCACTCCAAGCTCTCAGGATCGATTAATACACACCCCAGGACATGCAAAACGGTGTGCGCAAGTCCTTGGTGCGCCTAATAGGGCCGCTGTGGCAGTCGGAAGATGGGTCGTGAAATCCATCAGAAATGCCTTACTAACCACTGCTTGGATCTTGGGGTCAAAATCTCAATGTTGCCGGATGCAGTCCAAACTCTCAGGATCGATTAATACACACCCCAGTACATGCAAAACGGTGTGCGCAAGTCCTTGGTGCGCCTAATAGGGCCGCTGTGGCAGTCGGAAGATGGGTCGTGAAATCCATCAGAAATGCCTTACTAACCACTGCTTGGATTTTGGGGTCAAAATCTCAATGTTGCCGGATGCAGTCCAAACTCTCAGGATCGATTAATACACACCCCAGGACATGCAAAACGGTGTGCGCAAGTCCTTGGTGCGCCTAATAGGGCCGCTGTGGCAGTCGGAAGATGGGTCGTGAAATCCATCAGAAATGCCTTACTAACCACTGCTTGGATTTTGGGGTCAAAATCTCAATGTTGCCGGGTGCAGTCCAAACTCTCAGGATCGATTAATACACACCCCAGGACATGCAAAACGGTGTGCGCAAGTCCTTGGTGCGCCTAATAGGGCCGCTGTGGCAGTCGGAAGATGGGTCGTGAAATCCATCAGAAATGCCTTACTAACCACTGCTTGGATCTTGGGGTCAAAATCTCAATGTTGCCGGATGCAGTCCAAACTCTCAGGATCGATTAATACACACCCCAGGACATGCAAAACGGTGTGCGCAAGTCCTTGGTGCGCCTAATAGGGCCGCTGTGGCAGTCGGAAGATGGGTCGTGAAATCCATCAGAAATGCCTTACTAACCACTGCTTGGATTTTGGGGTCAAAATCTCAATGTTGCCGGATGCAGTCCAAACTCTCAGGATCGATTAATACACACCCCAGGACATGCAAAACGGTGTGCGCAAGTCCTTGGTGCGCCTAATAGGGCCGCTGTGGCAGTCGGAAGATGGGTCGTGAAATCCATCAGAAATGCCTTACTAACCACTGCTTGGATTTTGGGGTCAAAATCTCAATGTTGCCGGATGCAGTCCAAACTCTCAGGATCGATTAATACACACCCCAGGACATGCAAAACGGTGTGCGCAAGTCCTTGGTGCACCTAATAGGGCCGCTGTGGCAGTCGGAAGATGGGTCGTGAAATCCATCAGAAATGCCTTACTAACCACTGCTTGGATTTTGGGGTCAAAATCTCAATGTTGCCGGATGCAGTCCAAACTCTCAGGATCGATTAATACACACCCCAGGACATGCAAAACGGTGTGCGCAAGTCCCTGGTGCGCCTAATAGGGCCGCTGTGGCAGGCGGAAGATGGGTCGTGAAATCCATCAGAAATGCCTTACTAACCACTGCTTGGATTTTGGGGTCAAAATCTCAATGTTGCCAGATGCACTCCAAGCTCTCAGGATCGATTAATACACACCCCAGGACATGCAAAACGGTGTGCGCAAGTCCTTGGTGCGCCTAATAGGGCCGCTGTGGCAGTCGGAAGATGGGTCGTGAAATCCATCAGAAATGCCTTACTAACCACTGCTTGGATTTTGGGGTCAAAATCTCAATGTTGCCGGATGCGCTCCAAACTCTCAGGATCCGTAGATACACACCCCAGAACATGCAAAACGGTGTGCGCAAGTCCCTGGTGCGCCTAATAGGGCCGCTGTGGCAGGCGGAAGATGGGTCGTGAAATCCATCAGAAATGCCTTACTAACCACTGCTTGGATTTTGAGGTCAAAATCTCAATGTTGCCGGATGCACTCCAAACTCTCAGGATCGATTAATACACACCCCAGGACATGCAAAACGGTGTGCGCAAGTCCTTGGTGCGCCTAATAGGGCCGCTGTGGCAGTCGGAAGATGGGTCGTGAAATCCATCAGAAATGCCTTACTAACCACTGCTTGGATTTTGGGGTCAAAATCTCAATGTTGCCGGATGCAGTCCAAACTCTCAGGATCGATTAATACACACCCCAGGACATGCAAAACGGTGTGCGCAAGTCCTTGGTGCGCCTAATAGGGCCGCTGTGGCAGTCGGAAGATGGGTCGTGAAATCCATCAGAAATGCCTTACTAACCACTGCTTGGATTTTGGGGTCAAAATCTCAATGTTGCCGGATGCACTCCAAACTCTCAGGATCCGTAGATACACACCCCAGGACATGCAAAACGGTGTGCGCAAGTCCTTGGTGCGCCTAATAGGGCCGCTGTGGCAGTCGGAAGATGGGTCGTGAAATCCATCAGAAATGCCTTACTAACCACTGCTTGGATTTTGGGGTCAAAATCTCAATGTTGCCGGATGCACTCCAAACTCTCAGGATCGATTAATACACACCCCAGGACATGCAAAACGGTGTGCGCAAGTCCCTGGTGCGCCTAATAGGGCCGCTGTGGCAGTCGGAAGATGGGTCGTGAAATCCATCAGAAATGCCTTACTAACCACTGCTTGGATTTTGGGGTCAAAATCTCAATGTTGCCGGATGCACTCCAAACTCTCAGGATCCGTAGATACACACCCCAGGACATGCAAAACGGTGTGCGCAAGTCCTTGGTGCGCCTAATAGGGCCGCTGTGGCAGTCGGAAGATGGGTCGTGAAATCCATCAGAAATGCCTTACTAACCACTGCTTGGATTTTGGGGTCAAAATCTCAATGTTGCCGGATGCACTCCAAACTCTCAGGATCGATTAATACACACCCCAGGACATGCAAAACGGTGTGCGCAAGTCCCTGGTGCGCCTAATAGGGCCGCTGTGGCAGTCGGAAGATGGGTCGTGAAATCCATCAGAAATGCCTTACTAACCACTGCTTGGATTTTGGGGTCAAAATCTCAATGTTGCCGGATGCACTCCAAACTCTCAGGATCCGTAGATACACACCCCAGGACATGCAAAACGGTGTGCGCAAGTCCTTGGTGCGCCTAATAGGGCCGCTGTGGCAGTTGGAAGATGAGCAGTGAAATCTATCAGAAATGCCTTACTGCCTTACACTGCTTGGATTTTGGGGTCAAAATCTCAATGTTGCCGGATGCACTCCAAACTCTCAGGATCGATTAATACACACCCCAGGACATGCAAAACGGTGTGCGCAAGTCCTTGGTGCGCCTAATAGGGCCGCTGTGGCAGTCGGAAGATGGGTCGTGAAATCCATCAGAAATGCCTTACTAACCACTGCTTGGATTTTGGGGTCAAAATCTCAATGTTGCCGGATGCAGTCCAAACTCTCAGGATCGATTAATACACACCCCAGGACATGCAAAACGGTGTGCGCAAGTCCCTGGTGCGCCTAATAGGGCCGCTGTGGCAGGCGGAAGATGGGTCGTGAAATCCATCAGAAATGCCTTACTAACCACTGCTTGGATTTTGGGGTCAAAATCTCAATGTTGCCGGATGCACTCCAAACTCTCAGGATCGATTAATACACACCCCAGGACATGCAAAACGGTGTGCGCAAGTCCTTGGTGCGCCTAATAGGGCCGCTGTGGCAGGCGGAAGATGGGTCGTGAAATCCATCAGAAATGCCTCACCGCTTGGATTTTGGGGTCAAAATCTCAATGTTGCCGGATGCACTCCAAACTCTCAGGATCGATTAATACACACCAAAGGACATGCAAAACGGTGTGCGCAAGTCCCTGGTGCGCCTAATAGGGCAGCTGTGGCAGGCGGAAGATGGGTCGTGAAATCCATCAGAAATGCCTTACTAACCACTGCTTGGATTTTGGGATCAAAATCTCAATGTTGCCGGATGCACTCCAAACTCTCAGGATCGATTAATACACACCAAAGGACATGCAAAACGGTGTGCGCAAGTCCTTGGTGCGCCTAATAGGGCCGCTGTGGCAGTCGGAAGATGGGTCGTGAAATCCATCAGAAATGCCTTACTAACCACTGCTTGGATTTTGGGATCAAAATCTCAATGTTGCCGGATGCACTCCAAACTCTCAGGATCCATTAATACACACTCCAGGACATGCAAAACGGTGTGCGCAAGTCCCTGGTGCGCCTAATAGGGCCGCTGTGGCAGTTGGAAGATGAGCAGTGAAATCCATCAGAAATGCCTTACTGCCTTACACTGCTTGGATTTTGGGGTCAAAATCTCAATGTTGCCGGATGCACTCCAAACTCTCAGGATCCGTAGATACACACCCCAGAACATGCAAAACGGTGTGCGCAAGTCCCTGGTACGCCTAATAGGGCCGCTGTGGCAGTTGGAAGATGAGCAGTGAAATCCATCAGAAATGCCTTACTAACCACTGCTTGGATTTTGGGGTCAAAATCTCAATGTTGCCGGATGCACTCCAAACACTCAGGATCGATTAATACACACCCCAGGACATGCAAAACGGTGTGCGCAAGTCCTTGGTGCGCCTAATAGGGCCGCTGTGGCAGTCGGAAGATGGGTCGTGAAATCCATCAGAAATGCCTTACTAACCACTGCTTGGATTTTGGGGTCAAAATCTCAATGTTGCCGGATGCACTCCAAACACTCAGGATCGATTAATACACACCCCAGGACATGCAAAACGGTGTGCGCAAGTCCTTGGTGCGCCTAATAGGGCCGCTGTGGCAGTCGGAAGATGGGTCGTGGAATCCATCAGAAATGCCTTTCTAACCACTGCTTGGATTTTGGGGTCAAAATCTCAATGTTGCCGGATGCAGTCCAAGCTCTCAGGATCCGTAGATACACACCCCAGAGCATGCAAAACGGTGTGCGCAAGTCCCTGGTACGCCTAATAGGGCCGCTGTGGCAGTTGGAAGATGAGCAGTGAAATCCATCAGAAATGCCTTACTAACCACTGCTTGGATTTTGGGGTCAAAATCTCAATGTTGCCGGATGCACTCCAAACTCTCAGGATCCGTAGATACACACCCCAGAACATGCAAAACGGTGTGCGCAAGTCCCTGGTGCGCCTAATAGGGCCGCTGTGGCAGTTGGAAGATGAGCAGTGAAATCCATCAGAAATGCCTTACTAACCACTGCTTGGATTTTGGGGTCAAAATCTCAATGTTGCCGGATGCACTCCAAACTCTCAGGATCCGTAGATACACACCCCAGAACATGCAAAACGGTGTGCGCAAGTCCCTGGTACCCCTAATAGGGCCGCTGTGGCAGTTGGAAGATGAGCAGTGAAATCCATCAGAAATGCCTTACTAACCACTGCTTGGATTTTGGGGTCAAAATCTCAATATTGCCGGATGCACTCCAAACTCTCAGGATCCATTAATATACACTCCAGGACATGCAAAACGGTGTGCGCAAGTCCCTGGTGCGCCTAATAGGGCCGCTGTGGCAGTTGGAAGATGAGCAGTGAAATCCATCAGAAATGCCTTACTAACCACTGCTTGGATTTTGGGGTCAAAATCTCAATGTTGCCGGATGCACTCCAAACTCTCAGGATCCGTAGATACACACCAAAGGACATGCAAAACGGTGCGCGCAAGTCCTTGGTGCGCCTAATAGGGCCGCTGTGGCAGTCGGAAGATGGGTCGTGAAATCCATCAGAAATGCCTTACTAACCACTGCTTGGATTTTGGGGTCAAAATCTCAATGTTGCCGGATGCACTCCAAACTCTCAGGATCGATTTATACACACCCCAGGACATGCAAAACGGTGTGCGCAAGTCCTTGGTGCGCCTAATAGGGCCGCTGTGGCAGTCGGAAGATGGGTCGTGAAATCCATCAGAAATGCCTTACTAACCACTGCTTGGATTTTGGGGTCAAAATCTCAATGTTGCCGGATGCACTCCAAACTCTCAGGATCCGTAGATACACACCAAAGGACATGCAAAACGGTGCGCGCAAGTCCTTGGTGCGCCTAATAGGGCCGCTGTGGCAGTCGGAAGATGGGTCGTGAAATCCATCAGAAATGCCTTACTAACCACTGCTTGGATTTTGGGGTCAAAATCTCAATGTTGCCGGATGCACTCCAAACTCTCAGGATCCGTAGATACACACCCCAGAACATGCAAAACGGTGTGCGCAAGTCCCTGGTACGCCTAATAGGGCCGCTGTGGCAGTCGGAAGATGGGTCGTGAAATCCATCAGAAATGCCTTACTAACCACTGCTTGGATTTTGGGGTCAAAATCTCAATGTTGCCGGATGCACTCCAAACTCTCAGGATCGATTAATACACACCCCAGGACATGCAAAACGGTGTGCGCAAGTCCTTGGTGCGCCTAATAGGGCCGCTGTGGCAGTCGGAAGATGGGTCGTGAAATCCATCAGAAATGCCTTACTAACCACTGCTTGGATTTTGGGGTCAAAATCTCAATGTTGCCGGATGCATTCCAAACTCTCAGGATCCGTAGATACACACCCCAGGACATGCAAAACGGTGCGCGCAAGTCCTTGGTGCGCCTAATAGGGCCGCTGTGGCAGTTGGAAGATGGGTCGTGAAATCCATCAGAAATGCCTTACTAACCACTGCTTGGATTTTGGGGTCAAAATCTCAATGTTGCCGGATGCACTCCAAACTCTCAGGATCGATTAATACACACCCCAGGACATGCAAAACGGTGTGCGCAAGTCCCTGGTGCGCCTAATAGGGCCGCTGTGGCAGTCGGAAGATAGGTCGTGAAATCCATCAGAAATGCCTTACTAACCACTGCTTGGATTTTGGGGTCAAAATCTCAATGTTGCCGGATGCACTCCAAACTCTCAGGATCCATTAATACACACTCCAGGACATGCAAAACGGTGTGTGCAAGTCCCTGGTGCGCCTAATAGGGCCGCTGTGGCAGTCGGAAGATGGGTCGTGAAATCCATCAGAAATGCCTTACTAACCACTGCTTGGATTTTGGGGTCAAAATCTCAATGTTGCCGGATGCACTCCAAACTCTCAGGATCCATTGATACACACTCCAGGACATGCAAAACGGTGTGTGCAAGTCCCTGGTGCGCCTAATAGGGCCGCTGTGGCAGTCGGAAGATGGGTCGTGAAATCCATCAGAAATGCCTTACTAACCACTGCTTGGATTTTGGGGTCAAAATCTCAATGTTGCCGGATGCACTCCAAACTCTCAGGATCGATTAATACACACCCCAGGACATGCAAAACGGTGTGCGCAAGTCCCTGGTGCGCCTAATAGGGCCGCTGTGGCAGTCGGAAGATGGGTCGTGAAATCCATCAGAAATGCCTTACTAACCACTGCTTGGATTTTGGGGTCAAAATCTCAATGTTGCCGGATGCACTCCAAACTCTCAGGATCCATTAATACACACTCCAGGACATGCAAAACGGTGTGCGCAAGTCCCTGGTGCGCTTAATAGGGCCGCTGTGGCAGTTGGAAGATGAGCAGTGAAATCCATCAGAAATGCCTTACTAACCACTGCTTGGATTTTGGGGTCAAAATCTCAATGTTGCCGGATGCACTCCAAACTCTCAGGATCCGTATATACACACCCTAGAACATGCAAAACGGTGTGCGCAAGTCCCTGGTACGCCTAATAGGGCCGCTGTGGCAGTTGGAAGATGAGCAGTGAAATCCATCAGAAATGCCTTACTAACCACTGCTTGGATTTTGGGGTCAAAATCTCAATGTTGCCGGATGCACTCCAAACTCTCAGGATCGATTAATACACACCCCAGGACATGCAAAACGGTGTGCGCAAGTCCCTGGTGCGCCTAATAGGGCCGCTGTGGCAGTTGGAAGATGAGCAGTGAAATCCATCAGAAATGCCTTACTAACCACTGCTTGGATTTTGGGGTCAAAATCTCAATGTTGCCGGATGCACTCCAAACTCTCAGGATCCATTAATACACACTCCAGGACATGCAAAACGGTGTGCGCAAGTCCCTGGTGCGCCTAATAGGGCCGCTGTGGCAGTTGGAAGATGAGCAGTGAAATCCATCAGAAATGCCTTACTAACCACTGCTTGGATTTTGGGGTCAAAATCTCAATGTTGCCGGATGCAGTCCAAACTCTCAGGATCGATTAATACACACCCCAGAACATGCAAAACGGTGTGCGCAAGTCCCTGGTGCGCCTAATAGGGCCGCTGTGGCAGTCGGAAGATGGGTCGTGAAATCCATCAGAAATGCCTTACTAACCACTGCTTGGATTTTGGGGTCAAAATCTCAATGTTGCCGGATGCACTCCAAACTCTCAGGATCCATTAATACACACTCCAGGACATGCAAAACGGTGTGCGCAAGTCCCTGGTGCGCCTAATAGGGCCGCTGTGGCAGTTGGAAGATGAGCAGTGAAATCCATCAGAAATGCCTTACTAACCACTGCTTGGATTTTGGGGTCAAAATCTCAATGTTGCCGGATGCACTCCAAACTCTCAGGATCCATTAATACACACTCCAGGACATGCAAAACGGTGTGCGCAAGTCCCTGGTGCGCCTAATAGGGCCGCTGTGGCAGTTGGAAGATGAGCAGTGAAATCCATCAGAAATGCCTTACTAACCACTGCTTGGATTTTGGGGTCAAAATCTCAATGTTGCCGGATGCACTCCAAACTCTCAGGATCCATTAATACACACTCCAGGACATGCAAAACGGTGTGTGCAAGTCCCTGGTGCGCCTAATAGGGCCGCTGTGGCAGTTGGAAGATGAGCAGTGAAATCCATCAGAAATGCCCTACTAACCACTGCTTGGATTTTGGGGTCAAAATCTCAATGTTGCCGGATGCACTCCAAACTCTCAGGATCGATTAATACACACCCCAGGACATGCAAAACGGTGTGCGCAAGTCCCTGGTGCGCCTAATAGGGCCGCTGTGGCAGTCGGAAGATGGGTCGTGAAATCCATCAGAAATGCCTTACTAACCACTGCTTGGATTTTGGGGTCAAAATCTCAATGTTGCCGGATGCACTCCAAACTCTCAGGATCCATTAATACACACTCCAGGACATGCAAAACGGTGTGCGCAAGTCCCTGGTGCGCTTAATAGGGCCGCTGTGGCAGTTGGAAGATGAGCAGTGAAATCCATCAGAAATGCCTTACTAACCACTGCTTGGATTTTGGGGTCAAAATCTCAATGTTGCCGGATGCACTCCAAACTCTCAGGATCGATTAATACACACCCCAGGACATGCAAAACGGTGTGCGCAAGTCCCTGGTGCGCCTAATAGGGCCGCTGTGGCAGTCGGAAGATGGGTCGTGAAATCCATCAGAAATGCCTTACTAACCACTGCTTGGATTTTGGGGTCAAAATCTCAATGTTGCCAGATGCACTCCAAACTCTCAGGATCCATTAATACACACTCCAGGACATGCAAAACGGTGTGCGCAAGTCCCTGTTGCGCTTAATAGGGCCGCTGTGGCAGTTGGAAGATGAGCAGTGAAATCCATCAGAAATGCCTTACTAACCACTGCTTGGATTTTGGGGTCAAAATCTCAATGTTGCCGGATGCACTCCAAACTCTCAGGATCCGTATATACACACCCTAGAACATGCAAAACGGTGTGCGCAAGTCCCTGGTACGCCTAATAGGGCCGCTGTGGCAGTTGGAAGATGAGCAGTGAAATCCATCAGAAATGCCTTACTAACCACTGCTTGGATTTTGGGGTCAAAATCTCAATGTTGCCGGATGCACTCCAAACTCTCAGGATCGATTAATACACACCCCAGGACATGCAAAACGGTGTGCGCAAGTCCCTGGTGCGCCTAATAGGGCCGCTGTGGCAGTCGGAAGATGGGTCGTGAAATCCATCAGAAATGCCTTACTAACCACTGCTTGGATTTTGGGGTCAAAATCTCAATGTTGCCGGATGCACTCCAAACTCTCAGGATCCATTAATACACACTCCAGGACATGCAAAACGGTGTGCGCAAGTCCCTGGTGCGCCTAATAGGGCCGCTGTGGCAGTTGGAAGATGAGCAGTGAAATCCATCAGAAATGCCTTACTAACCACTGCTTGGATTTTGGGGTCAAAATCTCAATGTTGCCGGATGCAGTCCAAACTCTCAGGATCGATTAATACACACCCCAGAACATGCAAAACGGTGTGCGCAAGTCCTTGGTGCGCCTAATAGGGCCGCTGTGGCAGTTGGAAGATGAGCAGTGAAATCCATCAGAAATGCCTTACTAACCACTGCTTGGATTTTGGGGTCAAAATCTCAATGTTGCCGGATGCACTCCAAACTCTCAGGATCCATTAATACACACTCCAGGACATGCAAAACGGTGTGCGCAAGTCCCTGGTGCGCCTAATAGGGCCGCTGTGGCAGTTGGAAGATGAGCAGTGAAATCCATCAGAAATGCCTTACTAACCGCTGCTTGGATTTTGGGGTCAAAATCTCAATGTTGCCGGATGCACTCCAAACTCTCAGGATCCATTAATACACACTCCAGGACATGCAAAACGGTGTGCGCAAGTCCCTGGTGCGCCTAATAGGGCCGCTGTGGCAGTTGGAAGATGAGCAGTGAAATCCATCAGAAATGCCTTACTGCTTGGATTTTGGGGTCAAAATCTCAATGTTGCCGGATGCAGTCCAAACTCTCAGGATCGATTAATACACACCCCAGAACATGCAAAACGGTGTGCGCAAGTCCTTGGTGCGCCTAATAGGGCCGCTGTGGCAGTTGGAAGATGAGCAGTGAAATCCATCAGAAATGCCTTACTAACCACTGCTTGGATTTTGGGGTCAAAATCTCAATGTTGCCGGATGCACTCCAAACTCTCAGGATCCATTAATACACACTCCAGGACATGCAAAACGGTGTGCGCAAGTCCTTGGTGCGCCTAATAGGGCCGCTGTGGCAGTCGGAAGATGGGTCGTGAAATCCATCAGAAATGCCTTACTAACCACTGCTTGGATTTTGGGATCAAAATCTCAATGTTGCCGGATGCACTCCAAACTCTCAGGATCCATTAATACACACTCCAGGACATGCAAAACGGTGTGCGCAAGTCCCTGGTGCGCCTAATAGGGCCGCTGTGGCAGTTGGAAGATGAGCAGTGAAATCCATCAGAAATGCCTTACTGCTTGGATTTTGGGGTCAAAATCTCAATGTTGCCGGATGCAGTCCAAACTCTCAGGATCGATTAATACACACCCCAGGACATGCAAAACGGTGTGCGCAAGTCCCTGGTGCGCCTAATAGGGCCGCTGTGGCAGGCGGAAGATGGGTCGTGAAATCCATCAGAAATGCCTTACTAACCACTGCTTGGATTTTGGGGTCAAAATCTCAATGTTGCCGGATGCACTCCAAACTCTCAGGATCGATTAATACACACCCCAGGACATGCAAAACGGTGTGCGCAAGTCCTTGGTGCGCCTAATAGGGCCGCTGTGGCAGGCGGAAGATGGGTCGTGAAATCCATCAGAAATGCCTCACCGCTTGGATTTTGGGGTCAAAATCTCAATGTTGCCGGATGCACTCCAAACTCTCAGGATCGATTAATACACACCAAAGGACATGCAAAACGGTGTGCGCAAGTCCCTGGTGCGCCTAATAGGGCAGCTGTGGCAGGCGGAAGATGGGTCGTGAAATCCATCAGAAATGCCTTACTAACCACTGCTTGGATTTTGGGATCAAAATCTCAATGTTGCCGGATGCACTCCAAACTCTCAGGATCGATTAATACACACCAAAGGACATGCAAAACGGTGTGCGCAAGTCCTTGGTGCGCCTAATAGGGCCGCTGTGGCAGTCGGAAGATGGGTCGTGAAATCCATCAGAAATGCCTTACTAACCACTGCTTGGATTTTGGGATCAAAATCTCAATGTTGCCGGATGCACTCCAAACTCTCAGGATCCATTAATACACACTCCAGGACATGCAAAACGGTGTGCGCAAGTCCCTGGTGCGCCTAATAGGGCCGCTGTGGCAGTTGGAAGATGAGCAGTGAAATCCATCAGAAATGCCTTACTGCCTTACACTGCTTGGATTTTGGGGTCAAAATCTCAATGTTGCCGGATGCACTCCAAACTCTCAGGATCCGTAGATACACACCCCAGAACATGCAAAACGGTGTGCGCAAGTCCCTGGTACGCCTAATAGGGCCGCTGTGGCAGTTGGAAGATGAGCAGTGAAATCCATCAGAAATGCCTTACTAACCACTGCTTGGATTTTGGGGTCAAAATCTCAATGTTGCCGGATGCACTCCAAACACTCAGGATCGATTAATACACACCCCAGGACATGCAAAACGGTGTGCGCAAGTCCTTGGTGCGCCTAATAGGGCCGCTGTGGCAGTCGGAAGATGGGTCGTGAAATCCATCAGAAATGCCTTACTAACCACTGCTTGGATTTTGGGGTCAAAATCTCAATGTTGCCGGATGCACTCCAAACACTCAGGATCGATTAATACACACCCCAGGACATGCAAAACGGTGTGCGCAAGTCCTTGGTGCGCCTAATAGGGCCGCTGTGGCAGTCGGAAGATGGGTCGTGGAATCCATCAGAAATGCCTTTCTAACCACTGCTTGGATTTTGGGGTCAAAATCTCAATGTTGCCGGATGCAGTCCAAGCTCTCAGGATCCGTAGATACACACCCCAGAGCATGCAAAACGGTGTGCGCAAGTCCCTGGTACGCCTAATAGGGCCGCTGTGGCAGTTGGAAGATGAGCAGTGAAATCCATCAGAAATGCCTTACTAACCACTGCTTGGATTTTGGGGTCAAAATCTCAATGTTGCCGGATGCACTCCAAACTCTCAGGATCCGTAGATACACACCCCAGAACATGCAAAACGGTGTGCGCAAGTCCCTGGTGCGCCTAATAGGGCCGCTGTGGCAGTTGGAAGATGAGCAGTGAAATCCATCAGAAATGCCTTACTAACCACTGCTTGGATTTTGGGGTCAAAATCTCAATGTTGCCGGATGCACTCCAAACTCTCAGGATCCGTAGATACACACCCCAGAACATGCAAAACGGTGTGCGCAAGTCCCTGGTACCCCTAATAGGGCCGCTGTGGCAGTTGGAAGATGAGCAGTGAAATCCATCAGAAATGCCTTACTAACCACTGCTTGGATTTTGGGGTCAAAATCTCAATATTGCCGGATGCACTCCAAACTCTCAGGATCCATTAATATACACTCCAGGACATGCAAAACGGTGTGCGCAAGTCCCTGGTGCGCCTAATAGGGCCGCTGTGGCAGTTGGAAGATGAGCAGTGAAATCCATCAGAAATGCCTTACTAACCACTGCTTGGATTTTGGGGTCAAAATCTCAATGTTGCCGGATGCACTCCAAACTCTCAGGATCGATTAATACACACCCCAGGACATGCAAAACGGTGTGCGCAAGTCCCTGGTGCGCCTAATAGGGCCGCTGTGGCAGTCGGAAGATGGGTCGTGAAATCCATCAGAAATGCCTTACTAACCACTGCTTGGATTTTGGGGTCAAAATCTCAATGTTGCCGGATGCACTCCAAACTCTCAGGATCGATTAATACACACCCCAGGACATGCAAAACGGTGTGCGCAAGTCCTTGGTGCGCCTAATAGGGCCGCTGTGGCAGTCGGAAGATGGGTCGTGAAATCCATCAGAAATGCCTTACTAACCACTGCTTGGATTTTGGGGTCAAAATCTCAATGTTGCCGGATGCACTCCAAACTCTCAGAATCCGTAGATACACACCCCAGAACATGCAAAACGGTGTGCGCAAGTCCCTGGTACGCCTAATAGGGCCGCTGTGGCAGTTGGAAGATGAGCAGTGAAATCCATCAGAAATGCCTTACTAACCACTGCTTGGATTTTGGGGTCAAAATCTCAATGTTGCCGGATGCACTCCAAACTCTCAGGATCCGTAGATACACACCCCAGAACATGCAAAACGGTGTGCGCAAGTCCCTGGTGCGCCTAATAGGGGCGCTGTGGCAGTTGGAAGATGAGCAGTGAAATCCATCAGAAATGCCTTACTAACCACTGCTTGGATTTTGGGGTCAAAATCTCAATGTTGCCGGATGCACTTCAAACTCTCAGGATCCGTAGATACACACCCCAGAACATGCAAACAGTGTGCGCAAGTCCCTGGTGCGCCTAATAGGGCCGCTGTGGCAGTCGGAAGATGGGTCGTGAAATCCATCAGAAATGCCTTACTAACCACTGCTTGGATTTTGGGGTCAAAATCTCAATGTTGCCGGATGCACTCCAAACTCTCAGGATCCGTAGATACACACCCCAGAACATGCAAACGGTGTGCGCAAGTCCCTGGTGCGCCTAATAGGGCCGCTGTGGCAGTCGGAAGATGGGTCGTGAAATCCATCAGAAATGCCTTACTAACCACTGCTTGGATTTTGGGGTCAAAATCTCAATGTTGCCGGATGCACTCCAAACTCTCAGGATCGATTTATACACACCCCAGGACATGCAAAACGGTGTGCGCAAGTCCTTGGTGCGCCTAATAGGGCCGCTGTGGCAGTCGGAAGATGGGTCGTGAAATCCATCAGAAATGCCCTACTAACCACTGCTTGGATTTTGGGGTCAAAATCTCAATGTTGCCGGATGCACTCCAAACTCTCAGGATCCGTAGATACACACCCCAGAACATGCAAAACGGTGTGCGCAAGTCCCTGGTGCGCCTAATAGGGCCGCTGTGGCAGTCGGAAGATGGGTCGTGAAATCCATCAGAAATGCCTTACTAACCACTGCTTGGATTTTGGGGTCAAAATCTCAATGTTGCCGGATGCACTCCAAACTCTCAGGATCGATTTATACACACCCCAGGACATGCAAAACGGTGTGCGCAAGTCCTTGGTGCGCCTAATAGGGCCGCTGTGGCAGTCGGAAGATGGGTCGTGAAATCCATCAGAAATGCCTTACTAACCACTGCTTGGATTTTGGGGTCAAAATCTCAATGTTGCCGGATGCACTCCAAACTCTCAGGATCCGTAGATACACACCAAAGGACATGCAAAACGGTGCGCGCAAGTCCTTGGTGCGCCTAATAGGGCCGCTGTGGCAGTCGGAAGATGGGTCGTGAAATCCATCAGAAATGCCTTACTAACCACTGCTTGGATTTTGGGGTCAAAATCTCAATGTTGCCGGATGCACTCCAAACTCTCAGGATCCGTAGATACACACCCCAGAACATGCAAAACGGTGTGCGCAAGTCCCTGGTGCGCCTAATAGGGCCGCTGTGGCAGTCGGAAGATGGGTCGTGAAATCCATCAGAAATGCCTTACTAACCACTGCTTGGATTTTGGGGTCAAAATCTCAATGTTGCCGGATGCACTCCAAACTCTCAGGATCGATTAATACACACCCCAGGACATGCAAAACGGTGTGCGCAAGTCCTTGGTGCGCCTAATAGGGCCGCTGTGGCAGTCGGAAGATGGGTCGTGAAATCCATCAGAAATGCCTTACTAACCACTGCTTGGATTTTGGGGTCAAAATCTCAATGTTGCCGGATGCATTCCAAACTCTCAGGATCCGTAGATACACACCCCAGGACATGCAAAACGGTGCGCGCAAGTCCTTGGTGCGCCTAATAGGGCCGCTGTGGCAGTTGGAAGATGGGTCGTGAAATCCATCAGAAATGCCTTACTAACCACTGCTTGGATTTTGGGGTCAAAATCTCAATGTTGCCGGATGCACTCCAAACTCTCAGGATCGATTAATACACACCCCAGGACATGCAAAACGGTGTGCGCAAGTCCCTGGTGCGCCTAATAGGGCCGCTGTGGCAGTCGGAAGATAGGTCGTGAAATCCATCAGAAATGCCTTACTAACCACTGCTTGGATTTTGGGGTCAAAATCTCAATGTTGCCGGATGCACTCCAAACTCTCAGGATCCATTAATACACACTCCAGGACATGCAAAACGGTGTGTGCAAGTCCCTGGTGCGCCTAATAGGGCCGCTGTGGCAGTCGGAAGATGGGTCGTGAAATCCATCAGAAATGCCTTACTAACCACTGCTTGGATTTTGGGGTCAAAATCTCAATGTTGCCGGATGCACTCCAAACTCTCAGGATCCATTGATACACACTCCAGGACATGCAAAACGGTGTGTGCAAGTCCCTGGTGCGCCTAATAGGGCCGCTGTGGCAGTCGGAAGATGGGTCGTGAAATCCATCAGAAATGCCTTACTAACCACTGCTTGGATTTTGGGGTCAAAATCTCAATGTTGCCGGATGCACTCCAAACTCTCAGGATCGATTAATACACACCCCAGGACATGCAAAACGGTGTGCGCAAGTCCCTGGTGCGCCTAATAGGGCCGCTGTGGCAGTCGGAAGATGGGTCGTGAAATCCATCAGAAATGCCTTACTAACCACTGCTTGGATTTTGGGGTCAAAATCTCAATGTTGCCGGATGCACTCCAAACTCTCAGGATCCATTAATACACACTCCAGGACATGCAAAACGGTGTGCGCAAGTCCCTGGTGCGCTTAATAGGGCCGCTGTGGCAGTTGGAAGATGGGTCGTGAAATCTATCAGAAATGCCTTACTAACCACTGCTTGGATTTTGGGGTCAAAATCTCAATGTTGCCGGATGCACTCCAAACTCTCAGGATCCGTATATACACACCCTAGAACATGCAAAACGGTGTGCGCAAGTCCCTGGTACGCCTAATAGGGCCGCTGTGGCAGTTGGAAGATGAGCAGTGAAATCCATCAGAAATGCCTTACTAACCACTGCTTGGATTTTGGGGTCAAAATCTCAATGTTGCCGGATGCACTCCAAACTCTCAGGATCGATTAATACACACCCCAGGACATGCAAAACGGTGTGCGCAAGTCCCTGGTGCGCCTAATAGGGCCGCTGTGGCAGTCGGAAGATGGGTCGTGAAATCCATCAGAAATGCCTTACTAACCACTGCTTGGATTTTGGGGTCAAAATCTCAATGTTGCCGGATGCACTCCAAACTCTCAGGATCCATTAATACACACTCCAGGACATGCAAAACGGTGTGCGCAAGTCCCTGGTGCGCTTAATAGGGCCGCTGTGGCAGTTGGAAGATGGGTCGTGAAATCCATCAGAAATGCCTTACTAACCACTGCTTGGATTTTGGGGTCAAAATCTCAATGTTGCCGGATGCACTCCAAACTCTCAGGATCCGTATATACACACCCTAGAACATGCAAAACGGTGTGCGCAAGTCCCTGGTACGCCTAATAGGGCCGCTGTGGCAGTTGGAAGATGAGCAGTGAAATCCATCAGAAATGCCTTACTAACCACTGCTTGGATTTTGGGGTCAAAATCTCAATGTTGCCGGATGCACTCCAAACTCTCAGGATCCATTAATACACACTCCAGGACATGCAAAACGGTGTGCGCAAGTCCCTGGTGCGCCTAATAGGGCCGCTGTGGCAGTTGGAAGATGAGCAGTGAAATCCATCAGAAATGCCTTACTAACCACTGCTTGGATTTTGGGGTCAAAATCTCAATGTTGCCGGATGCAGTCCAAACTCTCAGGATCGATTAATACACACCCCAGAACATGCAAAACGGTGTGCGCAAGTCCCTGGTGCGCCTAATAGGGCCGCTGTGGCAGTCGGAAGATGGGTCGTGAAATCCATCAGAAATGCCTTACTAACCACTGCTTGGATTTTGGGGTCAAAATCTCAATGTTGCCGGATGCACTCCAAACTCTCAGGATCCATTAATACACACTCCAGGACATGCAAAACGGTGTGCGCAAGTCCCTGGTGCGCCTAATAGGGCCGCTGTGGCAGTTGGAAGATGAGCAGTGAAATCCATCAGAAATGCCTTACTAACCACTGCTTGGATTTTGGGGTCAAAATCTCAATGTTGCCGGATGCACTCCAAACTCTCAGGATCCATTAATACACACTCCAGGACATGCAAAACGGTGTGCGCAAGTCCCTGGTGCGCCTAATAGGGCCGCTGTGGCAGTTGGAAGATGAGCAGTGAAATCCATCAGAAATGCCTTACTAACCACTGCTTGGATTTTGGGGTCAAAATCTCAATGTTGCCGGATGCACTCCAAACTCTCAGGATCGATTAATACACACCCCAGGACATGCAAAACGGTGTGCGCAAGTCCCTGGTGCGCCTAATAGGGCCGCTGTGGCAGTCGGAAGATGGGTCGTGAAATCCATCAGAAATGCCTTACTAACCACTGCTTGGATTTTGGGGTCAAAATCTCAATGTTGCCAGATGCACTCCAAACTCTCAGGATCCATTAATACACACTCCAGGACATGCAAAACGGTGTGCGCAAGTCCCTGTTGCGCTTAATAGGGCCGCTGTGGCAGTTGGAAGATGAGCAGTGAAATCCATCAGAAATGCCTTACTAACCACTGCTTGGATTTTGGGGTCAAAATCTCAATGTTGCCGGATGCACTCCAAACTCTCAGGATCCGTATATACACACCCTAGAACATGCAAAACGGTGTGCGCAAGTCCCTGGTACGCCTAATAGGGCCGCTGTGGCAGTTGGAAGATGAGCAGTGAAATCCATCAGAAATGCCTTACTAACCACTGCTTGGATTTTGGGGTCAAAATCTCAATGTTGCCGGATGCACTCCAAACTCTCAGGATCGATTAATACACACCCCAGGACATGCAAAACGGTGTGCGCAAGTCCCTGGTGCGCCTAATAGGGCCGCTGTGGCAGTCGGAAGATGGGTCGTGAAATCCATCAGAAATGCCTTACTAACCACTGCTTGGATTTTGGGGTCAAAATCTCAATGTTGCCGGATGCACTCCAAACTCTCAGGATCCATTAATACACACTCCAGGACATGCAAAACGGTGTGCGCAAGTCCCTGGTGCGCTTAATAGGGCCGCTGTGGCAGTTGGAAGATGAGCAGTGAAATCCATCAGAAATGCCTTACTAACCACTGCTTGGATTTTGGGGTCAAAATCTCAATGTTGCCGGATGCAGTCCAAACTCTCAGGATCGATTAATACACACCCCAGAACATGCAAAACGGTGTGCGCAAGTCCTTGGTGCGCCTAATAGGGCCGCTGTGGCAGTTGGAAGATGAGCAGTGAAATCCATCAGAAATGCCTTACTAACCACTGCTTGGATTTTGGGGTCAAAATCTCAATGTTGCCGGATGCACTCCAAACTCTCAGGATCCATTAATACACACCCCAGGACATGCAAAACGGTGTGCGCAAGTCCCTGGTGCGCCTAATAGGGCCGCTGTGGCAGTTGGAAGATGAGCAGTGAAATCCATCAGAAATGCCTTACTAACCACTGCTTGGATTTTGGGGTCAAAATCTCAATGTTGCCGGATGCACTCCAAACTCTCAGGATCCATTAATACACACTCCAGGACATGCAAAACGGTGTGCGCAAGTCCCTGGTGCGCCTAATAGGGCCGCTGTGGCAGTTGGAAGATGAGCAGTGAAATCCATCAGAAATGCCTTACTGCTTGGATTTTGGGGTCAAAATCTCAATGTTGCCGGATGCAGTCCAAACTCTCAGGATCGATTAATACACACCCCAGAACATGCAAAACGGTGTGCGCAAGTCCTTGGTGCGCCTAATAGGGCCGCTGTGGCAGTTGGAAGATGAGCAGTGAAATCCATCAGAAATGCCTTACTAACCACTGCTTGGATTTTGGGGTCAAAATCTCAATGTTGCCGGATGCACTCCAAACTCTCAGGATCCATTAATACACACTCCAGGACATGCAAAACGGTGTGCGCAAGTCCCTGGTGCGCCTAATAGGGCCGCTGTGGCAGTTGGAAGATGAGCAGTGAAATCCATCAGAAATGCCTTACTAACCACTGCTTGGATTTTGGGGTCAAAATCTCAATGTTGCCGGATGCAGTCCAAACTCTCAGGATCGATTAATACACACCCCAGAACATGCAAAACGGTGTGCGCAAGTCCTTGGTGCGCCTAATAGGGCCGCTGTGGCAGTCGGAAGATGGGTCGTGAAATCCATCAGAAATGCCTTACTAACCACTGCTTGGATTTTGGGGTCAAAATCTCAATGTTGCCGGATGCACTCCAAACTCTCAGGATCCGTAGATACACACCCCAGAACATGCAAAACGGTGTGCGCAAGTCCCTGGTGCGCCTAATAGGGCCGCTGTGGCAGTTGGAAGATGAGCAGTGAAATCCATCAGAAATGCCTTACTAACCACTGCTTGGATTTTGGGGTCAAAATCTCAATGTTGCCGGATGCACTCCAAACTCTCAGGATCCATTAATACACACTCCAGGACATGCAAAACGGTGTGCACAAGTCCCTGGTGCGCCTAATAGGGCCGCTGTGGCAGTCGGAAGATGGGTCGTGAAATCCATCAGAAATGCCTTACTAACCACTGCTTGGATTTTGGGGTCAAAATCTCAGTGTTGCCGGATGCACTCCAAACTCTCAGGATCCGTAGATACACACCCCAGAACATGCAAAACGGTGTGCGCAAGTCCTTGGTGCGCCTAATAGGGCCGCTGTGGCAGTTGGAAGATGAGCAGTAAAATCCATCAGAAATGCCTTACACCACTGCTTGGATTTTGGGGTCAAAATCTCAATGTTGCCGGATGCACTCCAAACTCTCAGGATCCGTAGATACACACCCCAGAACATGCAAAACGGTGTGCGCAAGTCCCTGGTACGCCTAATAGGGCCGCTGTGGCAGTTGGAAGATGAGCAGTGAAATCCATCAGAAATGCCTTACTAACCACTGCTTGGATTTTGGGGTCAAAATCTCAATGTTGCCGGATGCACTCCAAACTCTCAGGATCGATTAATACACACCCCAGGACATACAAAACGGTGTGCGCAAGTCCCTGGTGCGCCTAATAGGGCCGCTGTGGCAGTTGGAAGATGAGCAGTGAAATCCATCAGAAATGCCTTACTAACCACTGCTTGGATTTTGGGGTCAAAATCTCAATGTTGCCGGATGCACTCCAAACTCTCAGGATCCGTAGATACACACCCCAGAACATGCAAAACGGTGTGCGCAAGTCCCTGGTACGCCTAATAGGGCCGCTGTGGCAGTTGGAAGATGAGCAGTGAAATCCATCAGAAATGCGTTACTAACCACTGCTTGGATTTTGGGGTCAAAATCTCAATGTTGCCGGATGCACTCCAAACTCTCAGGATCCGTAGATACACACCCCAGAACATGCAAAACGGTGTGCGCAAGTCCCTGGTACGCCTAATAGGGCCGCTGTGGCAGTTGGAAGATGAGCAGTGAAATCCATCAGAAATGCCTTACTAACCACTGCTTGGATTTTGGGGTCAAAATCTCAATGTTGCCGGATGCACTCCAAACTCTCAGGATCGATAAATACACACCCCAGGACATACAAAACGGTGTGCGCAATTCCCTGGTGCGCCTAATAGGGCCGCTGTGGCAGTTGGAAGATGAGCAGTGAAATCCATCAGAAATGCCTTACTAACCACTGCTTGGATTTTGGGGTCAAAATCTCAATGTTGCCGGATGCACTCCAAACTCTCAGGATCCGTAGATACACACCCCAGAACATGCAAAACGGTGTGCGCAAGTCCCTGGTACGCCTAATAGGGCCGCTGTGGCAGTTGGAAGATGAGCAGTGAAATCCATCAGAAATGCCTTACTAACCACTGCTTGGATTTTGGGGTCAAAATCTCAATGTTGCCGGATGCACTCCAAACTCTCAGGATCGATTAATACACACCCCAGGACATACAAAACGGTGTGCGCAAGTCCCTGGTGCGCCTAATAGGGCCGCTGTGGCAGGCGGAAGATGGGTCGTGAAATCCATCAGAAATGCCTTACTAACCACTGCTTGGATTTTGGGGTCAAAATCTCAATGTTGCCGGATGCACTCCAAACTCTCAGGATCCATTAATACACACTCCAGGACATGCAAAACGGTGTGCGCAAGTCCCTGGTACGCCTAATAGGGCCGCTGTGGCAGTTGGAAGATGAGCAGTGAAATCCATCAGAAATGCCTTACTAACCACTGCTTGGATTTTGGGGTCAAAATCTCAATGTTGCCGGATGCACTCCAAACTCTCAGGATCCGTAGATACACACCCCAGAACATGCAAAACGGTGTGCGCAAGTCCTTGGTGCGCCTAATAGGGCCGCTGTGGCAGTTGGAAGATGAGCAGTAAAATCCATCAGAAATGCCTTACTAACCACTGCTTGGATTTTGGGGTCAAAATCTCAATGTTGCCGGATGCACTCCAAACTCTCAGGATCCGTAGATACACACCCCAGAACATGCAAAACGGTGTGCGCAAGTCCCTGGTACGCCTAATAGGGCCGCTGTGGCAGTTGGAAGATGAGCAGTGAAATCCATCAGAAATGCCTTACTAACCACTGCTTGGATTTTGGGGTCAAAATCTCAATGTTGCCGGATGCACTCCAAACTCTCAGGATCGATTAATACACACCCCAGGACATACAAAACGGTGTGCGCAAGTCCCTGGTGCGCCTAATAGGGCCGCTGTGGCAGGCGGAAGATGGGTCGTGAAATCCATCAGAAATGCCTTACTAACCACTGCTTGGATTTTGGGGTCAAAATCTCAATGTTGCCGGATGCACTCCAAACTCTCAGGATCCATTAATACACACTCCAGGACATGCAAAACGGTGTGCGCAAGTCCCTGGTGCGCCTAATAGGGCCGCTGTGGCAGTTGGAAGATGAGCAGTGAAATCCATCAGAAATGCCTTACTAACCACTGCTTGGATTTTGGGGTCAAAATCTAAATGTTGCCGGATGCACTCCAAACTCTCAGGATCGATTAATACACACCCCAGGACATGCAAAACGGTGTGCGCAAGTCCCTGGTGCGCCTAATAGGGCCGCTGTGGCAGTTGGAAGATGAGCAGTGAAATCCATCAGAAATGCCTTACTAACCACTGCTTGGATTTTGGGGTCAAAATCTCAATGTTGCCGGATGCACTCCAAACTCTCAGGATCCGTAGATACACACCCCAGAACATGCAAAACGGTGTGCGCAAGTCCCTGGTACGCCTAATAGGGCCGCTGTGGCAGTTGGAAGATGAGCAGTGAAATCCATCAGAAATGCCTTACTAACCACTGCTTGGATTTTGGGGTCAAAATCTCAATGTTGCCGGATGCACTCCAAACTCTCAGGATCGATTAATACACACCCCAGGACATGCAAAACGGTGTGCGCAAGTCCCTGGTGCGCCTAATAGGGCCGCTGTGGCAGTTGGAAGATGAGCAGTGAAATCCATCAGAAATGCCTTACTAACCACTGCTTGGATTTTGGGGTCAAAATCTCAATGTTGCCGGATGCACTCCAAACTCTCAGGATCGATTAATACACACCCCAGGACATGCAAAACGGTGTGCGCAAGTCCTTGGTGCGCCTAATAGGGCCGCTGTGGCAGTCGGAAGATGGGTCGTGAAATCCATCAGAAATGCCTTACTAACCACTGCTTGGATTTTGGGGTCAAAATCTCAATGTTGCCGGATGCACTCCAAACTCTCAGGATCCGTAGATACACACCCCAGAACATGCAAAACGGTGTGCGCAAGTCCCTGGTGCGCCTAATAGGGCCGCTGTGGCAGTTGGAAGATGAGCAGTGAAATCCATCAGAAATGCCTTACTAACCACTGCTTGGATTTTGGGGTCAAAATCTCAATGTTGCCGGATGCACTCCAAACTCTCAGGATCCGTAGATACACACCCCAGGACATACAAAACGGTGTGCGCAAGTCCCTGGTGCGCCTAATAGGGCCGCTGTGGCAGTTGGAAGATGAGCAGTGAAATCCATCAGAAATGCCTTACTAACCACTGCTTGGATTTTGGGGTCAAAATCTCAATGTTGCCGGATGCACTCCAAACTCTCAGGATCGATTAATACACACCCCAGGACATACAAAACGGTGTGCGCAAGTCCCTGGTGCGCCTAATAGGGCCGCTGTGGCAGTTGGAAGATGAGCAGTGAAATCCATCAGAAATGCCTTACTAACCACTGCTTGGATTTTGGGGTCAAAATCTCAATGTTGCCGGATGCACTCCAAACTCTCAGGATCGATTAATACACACCCCAGGACATGCAAAACGGTGTGCGCAAGTCCTTGGTGCGCCTAATAGGGCCGCTGTGGCAGTCGGAAGATGGGTCGTGAAATCCATCAGAAATGCCTTACTAACCACTGCTTGGATTTTGGGGTCAAAATCTCAATGTTGCCGGATGCACTCCAAACTCTCAGGATCCGTAGATACACACCCCAGAACATGCAAAACGGTGTGCGCAAGTCCCTGGTGCGCCTAATAGGGCCGCTGTGGCAGTTGGAAGATGAGCAGTGAAATCCATCAGAAATGCCTTACTAACCACTGCTTGGATTTTGGGGTCAAAATCTCAATGTTGCCGGATGCACTCCAAACTCTCAGGATCCGTAGATACACACCCCAGAACATGCAAAACGGTGTGCGCAAGTCCCTGGTACGCCTAATAGGGCCGCTGTGGCAGTTGGAAGATGAGCAGTGAAATCCATCAGAAATGCCTTACTAACCACTGCTTGGATTTTGGGGTCAAAATCTCAATGTTGCCGGATGCACTCCAAACTCTCAGGATCGATTAATACACACCCCAGAACATGCAAAACGGTGTGCGCAAGTCCCTGGTACGCCTAATAGGGCCGCTGTGGCAGTTGGAAGATGAGCAGTGAAATCCATCAGAAATGCCTTACTAACCACTGCTTGGATTTTGGGGTCAAAATCTCAATGTTGCCGGATGCACTCCAAACTCTCAGGATCCGTAGATACACACCCCAGAACATGCAAAACGGTGTGCGCAAGTCCCTGGTACGCCTAATAGGGCCGCTGTGGCAGTTGGAAGATGAGCAGTGAAATCCATCAGAAATGCCTTACTAACCACTGCTTGGATTTTGGGGTCAAAATCTCAATGTTGCCGGATGCACTCCAAACTCTCAGGATCCATTAATACACACTCCAGGACATGCAAAACGGTGTGCACAAGTCCCTGGTGCGCCTAATAGGGCCGCTGTGGCAGTCGGAAGATGGGTCGTGAAATCCATCAGAAATGCCTTACTAACCACTGCTTGGATTTTGGGGTCAAAATCTCAGTGTTGCCGGATGCACTCCAAACTCTCAGGATCCGTAGATACACACCCCAGAACATGCAAAACGGTGTGCGCAAGTCCTTGGTGCGCCTAATAGGGCCGCTGTGGCAGTTGGAAGATGAGCAGTAAAATCCATCAGAAATGCCTTACTAACCACTGCTTGGATTTTGGGGTCAAAATCTCAATGTTGCCGGATGCACTCCAAACTCTCAGGATCCGTAGATACACACCCCAGAACATGCAAAACGGTGTGCGCAAGTCCCTGGTACGCCTAATAGGGCCGCTGTGGCAGTTGGAAGATGAGCAGTGAAATCCATCAGAAATGCCTTACTAACCACTGCTTGGATTTTGGGGTCAAAATCTCAATGTTGCCGGATGCACTCCAAACTCTCAGGATCCGTAGATACACACCCCAGAACATGCAAAACGGTGTGCGCAAGTCCCTGGTACGCCTAATAGGGCCGCTGTGGCAGTTGGAAGATGAGCAGTGAAATCCATCAGAAATGCCTTACTAACCACTGCTTGGATTTTGGGGTCAAAATCTCAATGTTGCCGGATGCACTCCAAACTCTCAGGATCGATAAATACACACCCCAGGACATACAAAACGGTGTGCGCAAGTCCCTGGTGCGCCTAATAGGGCCGCTGTGGCAGTTGGAAGATGAGCAGTGAAATCCATCAGAAATGCGTTACTAACCACTGCTTGGATTTTGGGGTCAAAATCTCAATGTTGCCGGATGCACTCCAAACTCTCAGGATCCGTAGATACACACCCCAGAACATGCAAAACGGTGTGCGCAAGTCCTTGGTGCGCCTAATAGGGCCGCTGTGGCAGTTGGAAGATGAGCAGTAAAATCCATCAGAAATGCCTTACTAACCACTGCTTGGATTTTGGGGTCAAAATCTCAATGTTGCCGGATGCACTCCAAACTCTCAGGATCCGTAGATACACACCCCAGAACATGCAAAACGGTGTGCGCAAGTCCCTGGTACGCCTAATAGGGCCGCTGTGGCAGTTGGAAGATGAGCAGTGAAATCCATCAGAAATGCCTTACTAACCACTGCTTGGATTTTGGGGTCAAAATCTCAATGTTGCCGGATGCACTCCAAACTCTCAGGATCGATTAATACACACCCCAGGACATACAAAACGGTGTGCGCAAGTCCCTGGTGCGCCTAATAGGGCCGCTGTGGCAGTTGGAAGATGAGCAGTGAAATCCATCAGAAATGCGTTACTAACCACTGCTTGGATTTTGGGGTCAAAATCTCAATGTTGCCGGATGCACTCCAAACTCTCAGGATCGATTAATACACACCCCAGGACATGCAAAACGGTGTGCGCAAGTCCTTGGTGCGCCTAATAGGGCCGCTGTGGCAGTCGGAAGATGGGTCGTGAAATCCATCAGAAATGCCTTACTAACCACTGCTTGGATTTTGGGGTCAAAATCTCAATGTTGCCGGATGCACTCCAAACTCTCAGGATCCGTAGATACACACCCCAGAACATGCAAAACGGTGTGCGCAAGTCCCTGGTACGCCTAATAGGGCCGCTGTGGCAGTTGGAAGATGAGCAGTGAAATCCATCAGAAATGCCTTACTAACCACTGCTTGGATTTTGGGGTCAAAATCTCAATGTTGCCGGATGCACTCCAAACTCTCAGGATCCGTAGATACACACCCCAGAACATGCAAAACGGTGTGCGCAAGTCCCTGGTACGCCTAATAGGGCCGCTGTGGCAGTTGGAAGATGAGCAGTGAAATCCATCAGAAATGCCTTACTAACCACTGCTTGGATTTTGGGGTCAAAATCTCAATGTTGCCGGATGCACTCCAAACTCTCAGGATCCGTAGATACACACCCCAGAACATGCAAAACGGTGTGCGCAAGTCCCTGGTACGCCTAATAGGGCCGCTGTGGCAGTTGGAAGATGAGCAGTGAAATCCATCAGAAATGCCTTACTAACCACTGCTTGGATTTTGGGGTCAAAATCTCAATGTTGCCGGATGCACTCCAAACTCTCAGGATCGATAAATACACACCCCAGGACATACAAAACGGTGTGCGCAAGTCCCTGGTGCGCCTAATAGGGCCGCTGTGGCAGTTGGAAGATGAGCAGTGAAATCCATCAGAAATGCGTTACTAACCACTGCTTGGATTTTGGGGTCAAAATCTCAATGTTGCCGGATGCACTCCAAACTCTCAGGATCGATTAATACACACCCCAGGACATACAAAACGGTGTGCACAAGTCCCTGGTGCGCCTAATAGGGCCGCTGTGGCAGTCGGAAGATGGGTCGTGAAATCCATCAGAAATGCCTTACTAACCACTGCTTGGATTTTGGGGTCAAAATCTCAGTGTTGCCGGATGCACTCCAAACTCTCAGGATCCGTAGATACACACCCCAGAACATGCAAAACGGTGTGCGCAAGTCCTTGGTGCGCCTAATAGGGCCGCTGTGGCAGTTGGAAGATGAGCAGTAAAATCCATCAGAAATGCCTTACTAACCACTGCTTGGATTTTGGGGTCAAAATCTCAATGTTGCCGGATGCACTCCAAACTCTCAGGATCCGTAGATACACACCCCAGAACATGCAAAACGGTGTGCGCAAGTCCCTGGTACGCCTAATAGGGCCGCTGTGGCAGTTGGAAGATGAGCAGTGAAATCCATCAGAAATGCCTTACTAACCACTGCTTGGATTTTGGGGTCAAAATCTCAATGTTGCCGGATGCACTCCAAACTCTCAGGATCCGTAGATACACACCCCAGAACATGCAAAACGGTGTGCGCAAGTCCCTGGTGCGCCTAATAGGGCCGCTGTGGCAGTTGGAAGATGAGCAGTGAAATCCATCAGAAATGCCTTACTAACCACTGCTTGGATTTTGGGGTCAAAATCTCAATGTTGCCGGATGCACTCCAAACTCTCAGGATCGATAAATACACACCCCAGGACATACAAAACGGTGTGCGCAAGTCCCTGGTGCGCCTAATAGGGCCGCTGTGGCAGTTGGAAGATGAGCAGTGAAATCCATCAGAAATGCGTTACTAACCACTGCTTGGATTTTGGGGTCAAAATCTCAATGTTGCCGGATGCACTCCAAACTCTCAGGATCGATTAATACACACCCCAGGACATACAAAACGGTGTGCACAAGTCCCTGGTGCGCCTAATAGGGCCGCTGTGGCAGTCGGAAGATGGGTCGTGAAATCCATCAGAAATGCCTTACTAACCACTGCTTGGATTTTGGGGTCAAAATCTCAGTGTTGCCGGATGCACTCCAAACTCTCAGGATCCGTAGATACACACCCCAGAACATGCAAAACGGTGTGCGCAAGTCCCTGGTGCGCCTAATAGGGCCGCTGTGGCAGTTGGAAGATGAGCAGTAAAATCCATCAGAAATGCCTTACTAACCACTGCTTGGATTTTGGGGTCAAAATCTCAATGTTGCCGGATGCACTCCAAACTCTCAGGATCCGTAGATACACACCCCAGAACATGCAAAACGGTGTGCGCAAGTCCCTGGTACGCCTAATAGGGCCGCTGTGGCAGTTGGAAGATGAGCAGTGAAATCCATCAGAAATGCCTTACTAACCACTGCTTGGATTTTGGGGTCAAAATCTCAATGTTGCCGGATGCACTCCAAACTCTCAGGATCCGTAGATACACACCCCAGAACATGCAAAACGGTGTGCGCAAGTCCCTGGTACGCCTAATAGGGCCGCTGTGGCAGTTGGAAGATGAGCAGTGAAATCCATCAGAAATGCCTTACTAACCACTGCTTGGATTTTGGGGTCAAAATCTCAATGTTGCCGGATGCACTCCAAACTCTCAGGATCGATAAATACACACCCCAGGACATACAAAACGGTGTGCGCAAGTCCCTGGTGCGCCTAATAGGGCCGCTGTGGCAGTTGGAAGATGAGCAGTGAAATCCATCAGAAATGCGTTACTAACCACTGCTTGGATTTTGGGGTCAAAATCTCAATGTTGCCGGATGCACTCCAAACTCTCAGGATCGATTAATACACACCCCAGGACATACAAAACGGTGTGCGCAAGTCCCTGGTGCGCCTAATAGGGCCGCTGTGGCAGTCGGAAGATGGGTCTTGAAATCCATCAGAAATGCCTTACTAACCACTGCTTGGATTTTGGGGTCAAAATCTCAATGTTGCCGGATGCACTCCAAACTCTCAGGATCCATTAATACACACTCCAGGACATGCAAAACGGTGTGCGCAAGTCCCTGGTGCGCCTAATAGGGCCGCTGTGGCAGTTGGAAGATGAGCAGTGAAATCCATCAGAAATGCGTTACTAACCACTGCTTGGATTTTGGGGTCAAAATCTCAATGTTGCCGGATGCACTCCAAACTCTCAGGATCGATTAATACACACCCCAGGACATACAAAACGGTGTGCGCAAGTCCCTGGTGCGCCTAATAGGGCCGCTGTGGCAGTCGGAAGATGGGTCGTGAAATCCATCAGAAATGCCTTACTAACCACTGCTTGGATTTTGGGGTCAAAATCTCAATGTTGCCGGATGCACTCCAAACTCTCAGGATCCATTAATACACACTCCAGGACATGCAAAACGGTGTGCGCAAGTCCCTGGTGCGCCTAATAGGGCCGCTGTGGCAGTTGGAAGATCAGCAGTGAAATCCATCAGAAATGCCTTACTAACCACTGCTTGGATTTTGGGGTCAAAATCTCAATGTTGCCGGATGCACTCCAAACTCTCAGGATCCGTAGATACACACCCCAGAACATGCAAAACGGTGTGCGCAAGTCCCTGGTACGCCTAATAGGGCCGCTGTGGCAGTTGGAAGATGAGCAGTGAAATCCATCAGAAATGCCTTACTAACCACTGCTTGGATTTTGGGGTCAAAATCTCAATGTTGCCGGATGCACTCCAAACTCTCAGGATCGATAAATACACACCCCAGGACTTACAAAACGGTGTGCGCAAGTCCCTGGTGCGCCTAATAGGGCCGCTGTGGCAGTTGGAAGATGAGCAGTGAAATCCATCAGAAATGCGTTACTAACCACTGCTTGGATTTTGGGGTCAAAATCTCAATGTTGCCGGATGCACTCCAAACTCTCAGGATCCATTAATACACACTCCAGGACATGCAAAACGGTGTGCGCAAGTCCCTGGTGCGCCTAATAGGGCCGCTGTGGCAGTCGGAAGATGGGTCGTGAAATCCATCAGAAATGCCTTACTAACCACTGCTTGGATTTTGGGGTCAAAATCTCAATGTTGCCGGATGCACTCCAAACTCTCAGGATCGATTAATACACACCCCAGGACATACAAAACGGTGTGCGCAAGTCCCTGGTGCGCCTAATAGGGCCGCTGTGGCAGTCGGAAGATGGGTCTTGAAATCCATCAGAAATGCCTTACTAACCACTGCTTGGATTTTGGGGTCAAAATCTCAATGTTGCCGGATGCACTCCAAACTCTCAGGATCCATTAATACACACTCCAGGACATGCAAAACGGTGTGCGCAAGTCCCTGGTGCGCCTAATAGGGCCGCTGTGGCAGTTGGAAGATGAGCAGTGAAATCCATCAGAAATGCGTTACTAACCACTGCTTGGATTTTGGGGTCAAAATCTCAATGTTGCCGGATGCACTCCAAACTCTCAGGATCGATTAATACACACCCCAGGACATACAAAACGGTGTGCGCAAGTCCCTGGTGCGCCTAATAGGGCCGCTGTGGCAGTCGGAAGATGGGTCGTGAAATCCATCAGAAATGCCTTACTAACCACTGCTTGGATTTTGGGGTCAAAATCTCAATGTTGCCGGATGCACTCCAAACTCTCAGGATCCATTAATACACACTCCAGGACATGCAAAACGGTGTGCGCAAGTCCCTGGTGCGCCTAATAGGGCCGCTGTGGCAGTTGGAAGATCAGCAGTGAAATCCATCAGAAATGCCTTACTAACCACTGCTTGGATTTTGGGGTCAAAATCTCAATGTTGCCGGATGCACTCCAAACTCTCAGGATCCATTAATACACACTCCAGGACATGCAAAACGGTGTGCGCAAGTCCCTGGTGCGCCTAATAGGGCCGCTGTGGCAGTCGGAAGATGGGTCGTGAAATCCATCAGAAATGCCTTACTAACCACTGCTTGGATTTTGGGGTCAAAATCTCAATGTTGCCGGATGCACTCCAAACTCTCAGGATCCGTAGATACACACCCTAGAACATGCAAAACGGTGTGCGCAAGTCCCTGGTACGCCTAATAGGGCCGCTGTGGCAGTTGGAAGATGAGCAGTGAAATCCATCAGAAATGCCTTACTAACCACTGCTTGGATTTTGGGGTCAAAATCTCAATGTTGCCGGATGCACTCCAAACTCTCAGGATCGATTAATACACACCCCAGGACATGCAAAACGGTGTGCGCAAGTCCCTGGTGCGCCTAATAGGGCCGCTGTGGCAGTTGGAAGATGGGTCGTGAAATCCATCAGAAATGCCTTACTAACCACTGCTTGGATCTTGGGGTCAAAATCTCAATGTTGCCGGATGCACTCCAGACTCTCAGGATCGATTAATACACACAACAGGACATGCAAAACGGTGTGCGCAAGTCCCTGGTGCGCCTAATAGGGCCGCTGTGGCAGTCGGAAGATGGGTCGTGAAATCCATCAGAAATGCCTTACTAACCACTGCTTGGATTTTGGGGTCAAAATCTCAATGTTGCCGGATGCACTCCAAACTCTCAGGATCGATTAATACACACCCCAGGACATGCAAAACAGTGTGCGCAAGTCCCTGGTGCGCCTAATATGGCAGTTGGAAGATGAGTC